>CM050424.1:26608241-26643241 GCA_027564155.1 Gymnocypris eckloni scoliostomus | reverse complement strand
TTTAATATGGATTTTAAATCCCAGATGAATGTAGTAAAAATGCCCAATATCAAATATGACCCTGGAGCACAAAACCAGTCATAAGGGTCATTTTATCAAAATTGTGATTTATGCATCATCTGAAAGCTGAGTAACTAATATTTCCATTTATGTGTGGTTTGTTATGATAGGACAATATTTGAAAATATGGAATCTGAGGATGCAAAAAAAATGTAAATATTGAGAAAATCATCTTTAAAGTTGTTCAAATTAAGTTCTAAATGCATATTAATAATCAAAAATTAAGTTTTGATATATGTATAGTAGGACATTTACAAAATATCTTCATGGTACATGATTTTAATATCCTAATGATTTTTGGCATAAAATAAAATGTATAATTTTGACCCATACAATGTATTGTTGTCTATTGCTACAAATATACCTGTGATGCTTATGACTGCTTCTGTGCTCCAGGGTCACAAATATTGCAGCAAAACATGCGACTTTGAGTTACTGAAAGTAAGCCTGGACATTCACTAAATATATTTTCTGTTGCAAAAGAAAAATGGGTTTAGAGTGAGTTTCAGCATTTTGGAAGTGAACAATTTCTTTAAAAGCAATTGTGTACACTGAGAATAAGAATGAAGCCACACTAACCTAATACAATAAAACATGCGTGTGTCGTGCGGAGGAGCATTGCTTTGGCTCTGCCACACTGTTGTAAAAGATGTCGGCTCAGTCTTATTCTGTGGTTTGAGTAATTGGAAATATTGGTGTTAGAGAGCAGCTGTATGGCGATCTATCACTTTAATAACGTTTCTTACCTGTGAGCTATGAAGACAATTTCTGGGTTGCATAATCCTAATCTCTGAGTTGCTCCACTTCTGAAAAGCCGAGCCAATGTTGATTCGGGTTTTATTACAGACTCCAGCGTTTTTCTCTGCTCTGCTTTGCTTGTAGACTCTGCTTCAAGAAGATTCAAAACATTTGTTTCAAAACATTTTATTCGCAGACTGCCAGTAACTTGATTAACTTTTAACTGTTTTGAACTGTTTCTAATTTTCAAAAGTTTGCCGCTAGGATGCGATCTCATCAGTCCTATGAGCTAGTGGTTTTACTTAATATTAAATCAGTTTTATAACGCTGTAGACATTTGCGAAGCAATTGATTCAAAGTTTTAAAAATGCTTGTTTCTCTCATCACAACACTGTAAAAAATGACCGTGATTTTAGCAGTAAAAACTGTGAAAATGCTTCATTAAAGACCTGTTAAATGGTTAACGGTAAGTTCCTGTAAAATGTACAGGGAAAAATGTAACCTGACGTCCCCAGAACTCCCTGCATTACATTTCAAATTTAGTTTGAATCTGATATTTTTTCTTCTTAGTTTTTTTTTTTCTTATCAGTTATGTTTATTAGGGATGTATGTTACATCCAATTAATGTTTATTGCATATTTCAGTTTATTGAGTGTTACCATGATGGTGATTAGTGTTTGTGTGAATGACGCTGTGCTATATATATATATATATATATATATATATATATATATATATATATATATATATATATATATATATATATATATATATATATATATATATATTAATATTTAAAATCAGCTTTGATCATGTGACTCTCATCAACACCTGCTTTTGGTGGTTATCAGTGTATTACAAAGATACAAAACAGATTTCTGTACTTCAATAGGTTGGTATATTAACATTATCAGTTTATACTAAAAATATAAACAGTCCTGTTTATATTTTTTTATATATTATTATCAGTTAATGACATTACGGTAATTAATTGTAAAATTAAGTTAAAACCGTAAAACCTAAAATGTTGTATTTTTTATGGTATAATTCCGGCATTGGCGTTTTTATTTTACTGTAGATGTTACGGAATATTTTTACTGTATAATCAAAAGACAGTATTTCTAACTTTTTGTCACAATTAACTAAGTTTCAGCTTCATGTAACTCTCCCACCATACATTTTCCGGAGTAGGAGCTACTTCTCTCTGTTTACAGAAACTATATAACATGTACATACCAACGAATAATGTTTGAACGGAATTGCCCGCATAATCCATCCCGACATCTCTTAGAAAAATAAATCAATTAAATAAGTCACATTTTATACATAGGCCTATATTATTATTATTATTTCATGGGTTTGTAAAATTGTTTCTGGGTATAGTACAAAGTTTTGATGATTGATTATTTTAGCACTTTCTCATTAATATCCTCTAGTTATTTTTTATTAAAAGAATACACATCTGAGCATTTTAATTCTCAACTCAAATAATCAAGTGCAAACAGGCTCTCTGATTTTGCCAAAAACACAGAGCAGAATTGGTTTGCAGGATGAGACAGCATTCACAAAAAATCAATTAAGCATGCATTCTTAAACTTCATTCATTTGTTCATTACGAATCTTAACAGCTATTAGATTAGATATGGTAAATCTCATTTTGATGTTTCAAGAGCGTGAGAGTTTAAATGTATTGTAAGAAACATAATGTCCCTAATGCAGGTCCAACACTGATGGCAAACAGTGCCTCAGGCCGTCCCAGGTGCAAAGATACAATCAGACCAGCGTAGACAAATAGATCTAGAGAATTCCAGCCTGTCAAATGCATCAAAACGTGCTGTTAGCTGCCAAAGCAAGGAGCAGGAGTGTGTGCCACCCACCGCATGCTTCAATAACACACGGAGCGGTGTGTGTGTGTGTGTGTGTGTGTGTGTGTGTGTGTGTGCGTGCGTGTGTTTGTGAGTTTGTGTGTGTGTGTGTGTGTGTGTGTGTGTGTGTGTGTGTGTGTGTGTGTGTGTGTGTGTGTGTGTGGTGTGTGTGTGTGTGTGTGTGTGTGTGTGCGTGCGTGTGTGTGTGTGTGTGTGTGTGTGTGTGTGTGTGTGTGTGTGTGTGTGTGTGTGTGTGTGTGTGTGTGTGTGTGTGTGTGTGTGTGTGTTCTCACAGTGGATACAGTGATGATCCATAGAATAATCTACATACATCATTGCACCGAGGAGAGTCAACACACAACCAACATAATGTGCATTATCTAAACTTAAAAACTCTTCATCATTGTGATATTCATTATAGCGCCTGCTACATAAACATGGAGAACAAATTATAGTGTAATGAAAACAGCACAAAATAATTAAAGTAATAGCTCAACCAAAAAATGAAAATGCTGTCATCATCACCGATCTGTCTTCATGGATTATGAAAGATGTTTAGCAGAATATCCACAGTGCTTATTTTCATATAAAGAAGGGAGAAGTCCATATGACTCAACAACATTCTCAACTTATTAATTATTTTTAGCAATACTTGTTAAAAATGTATATTAATTATAATATTATAGCATGTGAAACCTACATAATTCTGCTGATACAAAAAAGGTAACTAATGAATTATACAATAATAATAGTACTCGAAGGCTGAAATGGCTCAACATTTATTAAGCTCCACATTTATTTTAACTTAAATCGATTGCAATAGATTAGATTTCCTTCAATTTCTCACACATGGCAATCACAGGTTTAAGAAGACTTTCAATATTTTTACTAAACGTAACATTGTAATGATATATATAATAAGTTCTCTGCAGTCTCTGTTCACTGCAAAACTAAATCAGATTCTGCCTTGCATTTTTAAGGTGAATCAAATTGGCTGTACAAGTTCAATTATATTAAACCGACTTAAACATGAGTTCAAAATCAAATCAAATCACTTTTATTGTCACATCACCACAGCACAAGTGCCTTGGTGAGTGAAATTCTTACGAGCGTGCTCCGGACAGTGCAAAAAAACAAAAAAAAATAAAAACAAAAATACATATGGACAGTACATATTTACAGACTGTACAGAAGACAATGTGCAAAAAACACATACAAATACTCAGTACACACAGTGTACTATAAAGGCGTACTTAGTTACCAATACACATTATACACATTATGTACACGTCTGCATTATGTCCACATCTATGCATAGTAATATGTGAAGGTGCAACAGATTATAAATATACAGTAGATTGGTTGTGCAACAGATAGTTGTGCAAAGGTGCTATAGATTATGCATGTGCAATGTCGTGGATGTGCTTTGTGTGGTGTCCAGTGATAGCAGATGTGTTAGTGCAGTGTGTGCGTGTAGTCCAGTTGAACTGTGTTAAAGTGCAGTGCATGGTATGTTGTGTGAGTGGGAGTGTGATGTAGTGCATTGTATTGTCCTGAGGGTGGGTGCTTCACGTTTCAGTTTCTGCCTATAAGCAGGCAGAAGCAGAACGGAGGAGTGATCCGATTTGCCGAAAGGTGGGCGGGGGAGGGACTTGTATGCGTCCCGGAAGGGGGAGTAACAGTGGTTGAGTGTACGATCTCCACGCGTGTTGATGGTGACGTGTTGAAAGTATTTTTGAGCTATTGTTCTGAAGTTGGCTTTATTAAAGTCCCCCATAATAATGAACGCTGTATATGGGTTCGCGGTTTCCTGCTCACTTATATTCCCGTACAGTTCCCTGAGTGCCTGGTCTGTGTTGGCTTGAGGAGGAATATAGACAGCTGTGATTATGATCACTGTAAATTCCCTCGGTAGCCAGAATGGTCAACACAGAAGCGTATGAAATTCCAGATCAGGGGAGCAGAAGGATTTTATAGAGTGTATGTTTCTTTCATCACACCACAAGTTGTTGATATAGAAACAAACACCCCCGCCTCTGCTTTTTCCTGTGAGCTCTTTCGTTCTGTCCAAGCGATGCACGGAGAAGCCCGTGAGCTCGATGGCTGAGTCTGGAACAATAGCAGACATCCAGGTTTCTGTGAGGCAAATAACACAGCAGTCCCTTGTTTCTCGTTGGTATGAGATGCGCGCACACAGTTCGCAGAGTTTGTTATCCAGTGATTGAACGTTAGCCAGCAAAATGGTTGGGAGAGAAAAGCACGGCGTCTCAGTCTGATGAGAACACCAGCTCTTTTTCGGCGTCGGCAGCGTTTCCTCGGTTGCGCGACCCAGACAAAGGGCTCTGATGCCGTGTCTGTGAACAATGTTTTTAAATTTGAGTTCAAGAACACAAAGTCCGGTTTGCGTTGCGCGACGGAGGAACCAATGTTTAAAAGCGTGTCTCTATCGTAGACAGTTATACTAACAACATCTAACACGTAAAAAAAAAAAAAAAAAAAAACATACGAAAAACTGCAAAGTTTTCCCGGAGCCCGCAACACGGCGGCCATTCTCGGCGCCATCTTGATCATATTGAATCTTATGTAACTTAAAAAAGTCAAGTTAAAATTGGTTAAATTATCTTTACATAAAAACACGTTGCTGTGACTTATTTTACAAATAATTTTGTACAGTGTTGTTATCTATTTACACCATTTGGGGGGTGAGCAGCTCAAAGTTCTTTAAAGCATCTTATGGAAATAAAAAACAGGTTTGGATCAACATGAGAATGAGAGAATTTGTATTTTGGGCAGATGTTATTATAAAATAGCGAGAGTCTCAAAACTTTCATAATTTCATATTTGCTCAGGTTTCTGTATTATAAAGCTTTCTAGATACAGGGATAATCATACATGTTACATGTACTTAGTATTATAATAACACTTAATTACATGCAAGCTACCCTAAACCACACCCTGACCCTAACCATATAAGTACATGTAGTTAATTAATCTTACTCAGTACATAAATGTATAATTACACTGTAACAAGGACACCTTAAAATAAAGTGTAACCAAAATCACTCCATGTGCTTCAGAGAGTTCAAAATCTGACCTTTTCAACAAGGTTTCTCAAGGCCCAGTACTTTAACACATAGCTCAGGGTGGATGGTATTAAACTGAAGTCTGCCTCAGTGAACTGCACGAGTACCGAAGCTCTCCAGTGACATCAAACGCTTTAAATGGGTTAAAAAGCTTCAACCATTAAATTCCCCCCAGGAGACAGACGGAGTCAGGCAGACTAATGCATGCTGGTTAGAGCGTAATGAACTGAGCTGGTCAGGATGAGTGGACTCTCTGGAAGAGACTTTATTAATAGCCATGTTAACCTCTCGTTAAAACTCACCATCTGATTGTCCTGACACCCAGTCGTCTTGCTGTGCATGCCTACATAGGCAGCTTCACTGAAACAGAACCTGATTTGGAACACTCTACACTCCATGCATCAGACCAGTTTGCCATTTGCATGCTGCTAAGTTAACACGATGATACATGTTGAGTAAAATTGTCTGCTTTCATTTAGACCCAACTGTTTTTAACAATACATGTTGACACAGAGCTTGTCACAATGCATAGAAGGATTGCTTTCCTATATAGGTCTAAGTATGATGGTATTTCTACCTTTTGAAGCAGGCTTTGCAGCACGTCTGCATCTAAATTTTACTAATGATTTTCAATCATGTTGCATTATGGGATTGCCTTTTCCATGAATGATGCATGCAATGCTGATAAAAAAAAAATGTGTCAGTAACGCTCTAGAATACAGGCAGCCAGTTCTCTATTTGTATAGCCAAGTTAGGAATACAAAGCTATAGGATGCAACTGTGTGTTACAGCATCATCCCAGGGCAATATGTAGCGTGGAGTGCTTGCTCTATCTGTGGCCGTATAAGAGTAAACTATGCATGTAAATAAATTTGCGCAGAACTTAATGCATTGCGTTTTAGACATCTGAAAATCTTCTCTTGTTTTGGCTCAAAGTCTAAAATCAAGTTGTGTATTTGGAGTCCGGGAATCCACAGGATCTGTTATAAAGTATACATTCCCTAAATCTGGATCTGTGAGCGCTGATGATTACAGTGTGTGAGCAGCGATTAATGTGATTAATTACACTTAAATTCTCATTTCAAGGTGAATTCAGTAGTTCATTATTGTGGTTTGGTGTTCATGTGTTTTCAGTGCTGATAGCACAATGGTGTTAGACGCTGGACTGCCATCTATCCGAGTGGATCACAATGGTTGCCTCTGAGATGTATGTAAATTACTTAAACTAGTGAGTTTTAGAGAATTGTCTATACAGTAAAGTATTCACTTACCTTCCCAGCAAAAAAAAATAAAAATAACTTGGGCATCAGTATTTAGTGAGCAGATTTCTTAAATAGATGGTCAGAAAAAAAATAATATCAAATTGGGGAAACATTTTTTCTTTATTTATTTTTTCATTCTTTCTACCTCTTTTTTTTTGGGGGGGGGATATTACCATAAACTGTTATTATTAGGAATAATTATTATGACATTATGTCAAACTGACCATAATTCTCCAAAACCACCCTATGAAAAATAGTAATTAGTAACAATTGCAAATAAAAAAAGAGATCAAAATAATATTATCATATAACAAGTATTATATAATATAACAGTATTATAATTTCCTAATTGTTTGTAATATTTTAATTTCATGTGGTGTATGAGTGAAGTACGTTGTAATGGCTGAACTTTCAGAAATATTTACAATAGAGAGCAAACAATCTCACACAATGCTCAGGTCTTGTTATTAAGGGAGACAGGGGGGCATTGTTACACAGTCAATTCATCCAATTAGAATCAAGCTAGTGACGAAACTTGATCTGCAAATGCTCAGTAAGATTATCTCTCTTCCTGTGGAAAAGGAGCACAGTCATTTCACCTCAGCAGTTTTCTTTTTTAACAAAATACTGATTTTGTGGTATGAAAATGATTTTTGGGATATAGATATTTTTTATACTGCTGTCTATCTAGGTTAGATGATCGTGAATATATAACTACATACGTTATATCTATAGGTTATTAATAGAAAATTAACATTAACAACCTATGATAATATAGGTGTGGCCAGCTAGCATATTATATTTTATCAGCTGCAACATCGGGGGCAATTGTAACAATGTTACAATTATCACTGTTACAATTAACACTGTTACAATTATCATTGTTACAATTAACACTGTTACACTTAATACTGTTACAATAATCATTGTTACAATTAACACTGTTACACTTAACACTCTTACAATTATCACTGGTACAATTAAGACTGTTACATTTCACACTGTTACAAATGACACTGTTACTATTAACACTGTTGCAATTAAAACTCATCACTGTTACACTTAACACTGTTACACTTCACACTGTTACACTTAACACGGTTACACTTCAGACAGTTACAATTAACGCTGTTACAATTAACAATGTTGCATTTATTACATACGTTTTTAAATCTTTTAAAAATAAAATGACTATTATCTCCTCATGATCTCATTTAGTTATTCTGTTAATTAAAGACTGTTATTGACTCATCAGCTAAAAAAATTATTTGAGTAAAATATATTTAAATAATAAAAACGTTGTTACCTCCATAATAGTTGCAGTCTTCTGCTAAAATATATTTAGACTGTTGCTTTTTGACTGATGCCTGACATGTAAGTGAATTTGAAGCATATATACACATATATATTTATAAATTAAATATAATATTAGATACTGCAGCAGTAAAGTTATTTTTTATTTGAGATACAGTGGTTTAACATTACTTATTTTCAGTGTTGCAACTGCCCCCAAACACTGATATATTTACTCCAACCAAGGGGGCAATTATAACACTCTGAATTATTGCATAACAATAATTATATACTATTGCTATATTAATATTATAGTCTTGTCCTTATTACTGAAAATATATCAGTTGCATTATTAGTTTGTGCACCTATATCTGCTTCTTGTATCAAAAGATGACTAGTATATTTCAAGTAGTCTCTGAGTTATGAAGAAACATTTAAAACATGTTACAATTGCCCCCAGTCTACCCTACATATGAACAGATGAACGTGAGGATTCACTCAGTGAAGCAGGTCATGTCATCTCAACATGGTAAAATACGCTGAATAGGGGGGGTGGCCTGAACTATAGAAAACACTTTATAGAAACGTACAGAGAACAGAGAACAGTCTTCATCTCATTTGAGTGCACCATTCAGATGACTCTTCACAAGTTTATGTTTTAAAGTGTAAACATTACAATCAGCACCAAATTACTTTTTAAAATCAGCACCAAACTGAATGCATCTTTAACAGAGCATGCATCTTCTCTAGTTGTGATGAGCACCACCTTTACCTGTGAAGAGCATGTCACAGATGTAGGAAGCACAGTTAAGACACAAGCACACTTTGCACATGCAGTTTCACCAACCTACTTAATCCTGAGACGTAAGATGCCTAAGACTGTTTTCATAGCAAACACCATGTCTAAGGTCCCGTACTCACAGAGAGCTCAAGCACACAGAGGCCTGCTCATGAGCTCCGAGCTTCTGTCTCTCCCATTTCAGCATCTCCTCTGGACGTTTCATTGCATCAGAATGTTCATCTGTGATGCATTGTGGGATATAGAGATGAGAGCATCCGGACGAGCTGAAATCATTTATCTGTCCCTCAGCTGACCTTCCTGTCTCCCCTTTCCTCGTCCTGTCAGTCCAGCAGAGGCTCTGACAGTCCATCTAAAACACCAGGAGCTCATCTGCATCAAACACACACTCAATTCACACACACATATATATATATATATATATATATATAAATCTATATGAAGACACACACGCATGTGTAGGGGTCCTTCATGAAATAGAGCTCAGGCTGCTTCAGATGGGCTTGACATTGAGTGCTGGAGATGCTGCATTCACATGCACACACACACACACACACACACACACACACACACACACACACACACACACACACACACACACACACACACACACACACACACACACACACACACACACACACAGATACAGACACACACACAACACACACACACACACACACACACACACACACACACACACACACACACACACACACACACAGACACAGACACAGACACACACACACACACACACACACACACAGACACAGACGGAAAGAGATTCAAACATCAACATAGTCTAGTGTGTGTGTGTGTGTGTGTGTGTGTGTGTGTTGTTTTGTTTTCTTTGTATGTATGGATTACAGGGATTGTCACATCTGGTGAAAAGGTCACGTCAGCAGCACCTCTAGAAATATATTAACTGAGCAAAATGGTGACGTGTTCAATCTTTATTTTACCCGCTGTATATATACTATAGTCAGTAGTCTACTATAGTCTACTATATCTACTATAGTCTAGTGTGTGTGTGTGTGTGAGTGTGTGTGTGTGTGTGTGTGTGTGTGTGTGTGTGTGTGTGTGTGTGTGTGTGTGTGTGTGTGTGTGTGTGTGTATAGTTGCGGTCAAAATTTGTTATAATACGCAAACGATGTTGGAAAACCAAAACAAAATTGGAATTTTCTGAAGGACAGCGGGCAGTTTAACTGTTCAGGACAAACAAGGGACTCATGAAACAATATCATAGAAATATATAAATAAATAATAAATAAATAAATTAAAAAGTTGTGGATCATACAGGTAGCAGCATAGTATTAAGAATCAAGAGGATGTAAACTTTTGAACGGCCTCATTATTTTTATAAATTCAGGATTTTGTCTTGTGGACTATATGTAAACACCTTTTATGGGAAATATCTAAATAAATAAAAAATACTAGCATTTTGTATGATTCATCTTACTTTGGTAACATAAATAATATTTTGCAGCAAAATGTATGCAAACTTTTGACCACAACTGTAGATTTTTTAAGTTGAACCATTATTTAAATTTAGATTTTGTTTGCTACTATAAAGCAACAATAAGCGACTACACTTTACTACACTTGGTAATATTAACAGTCATACGCATTCAACGGATACAATACGAGTTTAACTGATGTACAATGATTTATATACAGTATGACAATGCTTCAAATGTAAGAAAAGCGCATCAAACAGATTTCAGTACTAGATATATTAATTGAATACGATAAATAATTTTTTAACCTTCTTCTTATTTTTATAACAGCCATCATGCAGAACTAGGTGTTTGATTAGCAGGAGCCGTGTGAGATCTAAAGGAACAGGTCTGCATGTCTCCTTCATTGTTTAGGACTCGAGCCGGTCTCTCACCGGTTGCTGCAGACCGATGTGTTGTATTGAACATATGGGCTTTCATGTGGTAAATTGAATGTTACTCATATGTGAGTGCACACAGTTGTTGTTGTTTTTTGGAGGGGGGGTTATTCTGCCCAAGTTGCAGGCGCTATCAGGGGACTGCTTTCCTTTTACTGAGAGCTGCTCCGAAGAAAATCTCAACAGACCTTGGTACAATTACTGTGACTTCCCGTCTCCATCTCCTGCTCTCCCAGCCCAGCCGGACGCCCTTGGGAATTCAGCCCACTATTCTGCAGAAGATTTGGGCAGTCAGGCATCAAATGTAGGCCTCTTCTCACACTCCGGGCCTCGGCGGCGGTCGCGTCAGGGGACCCGGACTCTGTGTTTTCACACACTTCCCTCTCCGGGACACGAGGCTTCGCTGAGGCAGGAGGAGGCATCGGTCTCCGGTCCATCTTCAGCCGGATGTCTAATGCGCTTTGTCTGCGCTTTTTTTCTTTGTCCTTCATTGTGCCACTTTCCACAAATAAGCAATAAAATAGGGCTTGAAACTCTTTAGAAGATAATACATTTTTCTTTCGGTGAAAAGAGGTGCTTGACCTTCAGAAGATGTTGATCGTCAGCCTGCAGAGGTCAAACTAAATAATGCATAAGCTGCTTAAATCCTGCAACTTCTGTCCATGTTAGCAAAATTGAAATACTTTTCAAGTCGTTGAGCAAATAAGGTAAAAATAAATGTAGATTATAATAAAATGAAAGTGTTTTTGTTTTACCTTTCATGCATGTCAACCTGTTGTTTGGGATCCCACAACTAAAATACAAACCTTTCATTACCCATAATAGGGGCACTTTAACTAGTTTCTTATTGGCAAGCCTATAATTAACATATTGTCTGTTTATTAAAGCACATATTATGCATGACCATATTCTACATCCCCAATCCTAGACAAATTTTACAACTACCTTACTAACTATATTAATAAGAAGCAAATTCAGTGTTTATTGAGGCGAACGTTGTAGTAAATGATTTGTTAATAGCGAGAATTGGACCGAATAAATTGAATAAAGTGGATTGAATAAAGTGTGACCTATTTTGTTTTTATATACTTTTCATAATTTTTTAAAACTTATATTTAGCAACCATGCATTAAACTGATCAAAAGTGACAGTAAATGCATTTATAATGTTGCACAAGATTTATATTTCAAATTAGTGCTGTTCTTTCGAACTTTCTTTTCATCTGTGAATCCTGAAAATAAAAATGTATCACAGTTTGCACAAAAATATTGGGCAGAACAACTGTTCCAACATTGATAATAATCAGAAATATTTAATGAGAAGTAAATCAGCATATTAGAATGATTTCCGAAGGATCATGTAACACTGAAGACTGGAGCAATGATGCTGTTTTTTTATTATAATTTATTTTACATAGATTCACACAGAAAACAGCTATTATAAATTGTAATAACATTTCACAATGTTACTGTTTTACTGCACGGTTGATAAATAAAATGAGCATAAGAGAACATGGTAGTTGAGCTTGAAGAATGTACTCAACAGATAAATATAATTTGATTATTTACTCATGTTGACACCAGGTTATTGAATGGGTGCAAATTCAAATCAGTTAGCATAACTTTATATCTATTTGAATGTTTGTTATTGTTATACAGAGTGATAACACACAACTGGGCCTGCTGTACGGATCTATTTCTGCTTCATCTGACCCTCACAAATTACTTTAGTTAGTCTAAACTACCGTGGTCAGGTGGTTTCAGTTATATTAAATTCTATTTTGACTTAAAACCAGTTAATGTAGGTATTACCACATGAAACACATTTTAGGTTAGCTTCACACAGTATGATTTAATTTAGGTTCAGCCATGAAGGTCACGACATGACGCACGACTGGAAAAATAGTTATATCTAATAGTTATCTTTGTTTTTCATTGTTGCCTTGCTTTCCACAGAGCAGAGAAAGGCTGAGTTTGGATTTAAAGCTCAACGCCACAGAGGAGATGGAGGAATAATGGGTTGGGGCTTAGGGAGGCTCTCTCTCTCTGTGTGTGTGTGTGTGTGTTCGAGGTCTCTTTCATGGATATGGGGCATTTATGTGTAATGTCACTCTGCGCTGAGAGGTGGAGGTATGAAAGGTGTAAAGCCCGGAGGAGCGGACCTCCATCAGTCCGTTCCATTAATCGGCCTACGGAAAGAAGTCAGAAACTCCAGAAGGAACATTTATATAATGAATGAGAACGTCACCATTTGTACAGCTGACAAATCCAGTTTATGCTTTTATTCAAATATTAATTAATTTTACATTAATTATAGGTCCAGCAAAGTCAAGTGAAATGAGCTCCTCTGCAGATTTTCACAGAACAGAAGATTTCTGAATGTATTCTCAGGCCACGGTGCCGGAGATGGAGAAGACAGGTGGGTGTTTTACTATGTAAAGCGCTTTGAGTGTCTAGAAAAGCGCTATATAAATGTAACAAATTAATTAATTAATTAAGGGTAGACGGACTGTATAATTCAAGAGCATCATATCATCTCCTGATGGAAAACATGAGGCTCAAATACTTATAATCACTACTATCCATCCATTTTCCAAAACCACTCTGATCTCTACTACACAGGGCTTTATACAACATAGGACAAAGAAACTACATTTTGTTGAACCTGGGTTGGAAAATTAGACATTTATTAGGTATGATACGATTTGTAAGGGTGTGTAATGTAGGTTTGGGCAGTGAAGTTATCAAGAAACAACCGACATTTTGGTAACTAAAACTAAAACCATAAAAAAAAAAACTACATAATTGAAATAATAAAAAAATTTTCTCATTTAGTTTAACTGAATGTGATAAACTGTCTAAAACTGAATAATAATAACAATAAGAACACTCAAAACTAAATTTAATTGGAGGAACTATATTTAATTGAGGGCAGAATTGAATCCAATAAATGTGTAAGCCCAACTAAAAAAATAAATAGAAATTAAATAAAACAAATTCATGTAATGAAATGTAACTGAGTTTGGCCAACTCAATTTGATCAAATATATTTGAAATGAATTGATATGTTTCTGAAGTGATTATTTTATACTTGTTGAACTCAAACTGGAAAAACCCTGGCGGGTGACCAGAGCGGAACCGGAGGGACAGACCAACGAGGCTTCGGGCAAACAGCAACCGGGAGCTTGACAGGCCGCAAGGGCGGAGCTGATGACCACCTCAGCGGAGATGGCAATGCAGATGAACCCCTTAGTGGCTCATGCAGGACTGCAAGGAAAAATACAGAGAGTTTAGTAACAGCCTCGACAGCTGCAACAGGACATGCAGTCAACTCGGCAGCGGTCTCCTTGACCATAAAAGGGCAGACTAAGAGATCAAGAGGGGAAACCGCCACCCAGAGAGGAGCGGAGCAAACACAGGCACCTCAGAAGGTGTAGCAGCAAAAGCTGCTGCCTTTGTGGTAGGAACAGGAGTAGGTTTATGAAAGGATTCAAGGACTGGGTAGTGCTCTGAATCAGAATCATAGACTAGAGCGGGCTCTGGATTAGACTCATAGAATAGAGCGGGCTCTTGAGTGAACTCTGAGGGCTCCCGGACTGAAGCGGTCTCTGGAGTGGACTCTGAGGGCTCCCGGACTGAAGCGGTCTCTGGAGTGGACTCTGAGGGCTCCCGGACTGAAGCGGGCTCTGGAGTGGACTCCGGAGGCTTCCGGACTGAAGCGGGCTCTGGAGTGGACTCTGGGGGCTTCCGGACTGAAGTGGGCTCTGGAGTGGACTCTGGGGGCTCCCGGACTGAAGCGAACTCTTGGGCGGGCTCCTGGTCCATTGTAGCTGAAAGCTTAAGTGGGGCAGCAGGGCAATGAATTTTGTTGGTGGCCAAAGTAGTTGTTTATTTTATTATTAAAACAACTTTAACTCATGTTAGGAGGTCCTCAACCTAGGCACATGCTCTACGCTTTCCACAATGGTAACCCCATAAAAACACTAACATACCAGAAAATGTTTTAAATACATAAAAGAGCATTAATCATTAACAAGTCTCCCAATTTTATCATCTTACAGTTTTTCTCGATCGCTAACACACAATTAATTAAACAATTCACCATGTTTTCACAACTATAAACACAATCTCAAAACTACACAACAACTTGTGCAAAATTCCAGGTCAACATCAAACATTTTAGTCAAAAACATATTCTCTTTTGTCAGCATCTAATATTTGGCCCCAGATGACACAAGACCTGTCAAAAACATAGACTATTTTTCCTGACTTTAGTGAACACTAGTGGAATAAATTAAAAACATTGTTACAAAAACCTCCTTTTGGGAAACAAGAAGCATCTTGCTATTCATTGACTGTTACAGTCTACAGCATATATAGAGCGGTGCAAATACAGTAATATCCACCAATAAACTTTAAGAAAAGTTTACTTTCATTACACTACTTTATAGTTATCGTAGATAAATAGCACTAGAAGAGAAACTACAAGTAATATACACTAAACACACATTGGAATATACTGTAAGTTACTGTACAGCAATAAATAAATACATTCTGCATTCTCTGCCAAGATGCATTACAGTGTTTGTAATATCCTTATTTATTCGTCTCTCAATTCTGCACAAACACATGTAAGAAGTACTTGACCTCAAATCAGTTCAACAGTTACGAGTTTGAGGGTGTGTGGTACAGTATTTACAGTACACAGAATAGTGAAAGTCCTCTCATCTGAAATACTGCTAGGGCAAGTGTAGTGTGTGAGTATTGTAAATCCCTGTAGATGAGCACCCTGTGCAAAATTATGCCATTCTTGTGGAGTTTTGCAGAAAACACTGAGCAAATTGGAACGTGTGTGCAAACAGGTGAAATGTGTTAAACTTTTTAATAAACGTCTCTATGTCTCGAGAACTGTAAAATATTCCATCTATTGGAAAATTGGGTCGAATGAATTAGTTATAGTGTGTTAGCAATCGAGCAATAAAACATTTATAATACAAAAATGCATACAATAAAATGTTATTTAAACAATTTTACTCTTCTTCTCCAGCTCTGTGCAAAGCATGATGGGAAAGGGAAATCTGCTTTACACAAGTGAAATCATATATGTACTCCCAACTCAAAATAATTAAGTAAAGTGGTTGTAAATAATTGTCTTGGATTAATTTAATTTAAGTAAATGTTACATGCATCAAATATTATTTTTGGCCTATTTAATTTAAAAATGTCAAAGTTGAAATACTGAGTTAAAACTCAACTATTTAATTTAGTTTAACACAATGCAGTTGTTTAAATTGGAAACCTAACACAATGGTCTTAAATAAAAATATATGTTTTTAAATAAACTGGACTGAGTTGAAGATTTTGAGTGAAGAAGAATAGAGAAATAAACCAGCATGTAGTAAAATAACTATGTTTAGATATTTCAAAAGATTGTTTGAAAATTATTTAATAATATAACATAATATAATGGATTAGTATGAGAGTGTGGAGTTTGTGAGGAGAATCCTGTGGACTGAGGAGAGCTTTGGTCTATGAGGAGATTACAGCATGTCTTCACTCTAAACACATTAACCTTGAGAAGAGCAGAGCATCTGTCTCTGCTCCATTACACAGCATCCATCAAGAGTTTCAGCTAACACTCGCTCCTCCAGACCAGCACCACAAACACCAGTTGTGTGTGGCCAAATGGGTTACAAAAGAGTTGCTGAACTCACTGCATCATATGTTAAGTGCTGCGTATTTATTAACTAGCTATGTGTTAAAAATACAAAATCATGAGAAAAACAGAGGCCACAAAAACAAAACAATTGTGAGTCTTTAAAACATAAAATAACTCTAATATCATTGATTAATTCTAATATCATTGATTAATCTAATACAATTATATTAATTTTACATGACTAGTACTGTTACTGTATTATTATTATTTTTTTCATGGTAAGGTATGGTATGGTTGGCATGGCATAGTATGGTATGGTATGGTTTTCATGTTCCTGTGGCTCAGTGGTAGAGCATTGCGTTAGCAGCGCAAAAGGTTTTGGGTTCAATTCCCAGGGAACACACATACTGACAATACAAATGTATAACCTGAATGCACTGTAAGTCGCTTTGGATAAAAGTGTCTGCTAAATGCATAAATATAAAATGTAAATGTAGTTTCCTGTACTGTATTAGCAGATAAACATGTTCCCGCTCTTGCAGTAAAATTGACCCAAAAAATTTTAATAATAAAACTGATGACGCATGTGGCACTTGTAGGCTTGTTCAAATCTGTAATAAAAATGCTAATAACATCCGAAATATCTGACTTTTAAAAAGGAGACACATCAAAGATACGATATGATGTTAAGTGCTGCATGTTCATTAACTAACTATATGTTAAAAATAAAAATTATGAGAAAAACAAAGAGCTCGCAAAACACAACAATTGTTGCTCCTTAAAAAAATAAAACCACCCAAAATATAATTATGCTTTGTATTTTACATGACTAGACCTGCACTGCTACAGCATGATATCGTGCTATTTGTGTAGTTTGTTTTGTTTTGTTATAGTATGTAGATACATTTTGCTTTATCAGATAAACATGTTTAACCTGTTAAGCTGCACGAGGACAGGGGCGTCCTGAACGCTGTTTGTTTGCACATGTCATCATTTACAAATAGATTAAATGAAATGGGTCAACATTCATCTTGACAAACTATATATCATTCTGAAGGTCTAAGCCTCAAACATTGACGATTAGGGCTGCAACAAATGATTATTTTGATCATCGATTAATCTAACGATTATTGGAACGATTATTCGACTAGTCGTCGATAATTGCGCTGATTAATCAGTAGATTTGTATTGATTATTCAGCTTTTGCATTTAGTTAAAATATTACTTTATACATGAAGAGTTCAGATGCAAAAGTATTTTTTTATTTGAAATTTAATAAATTTTCTAGATGCAAATGTTGTTTTGCTAATGTTTATTTCTTTGTTATTGATAAAATGATTTTAAATCTCTCCTGTAATTTCACTTTAATGTCAATGATTAGGTCCTTTTCTATGCAATTCAAGTTAAATAACTGAACATCAGATTTTATTTCATATAGAAAAATTCACATTTTAGAAGACAAATTCAGACGAGGCTTTTGCATTTGAACTCTTCGCATATTCTGACATAAAGGTCACTTCAACTTTAGAAAAGCATATTATGTAAATGCAAGTATCATACAATGAATTGGTATCACTTTACAATAAGGATAATTAGTTAACATGAACTAAGAATGACCAATACTTCTACAGCATTTATTAAGATAATGTTGATTTCAGCATTTAATAATGCATTATTAAAATCTCAATGTGTGTTTTAACATTGGCAAATGCACTGTGAACTAACATGTATTTTTATTAAACACCATTAACACAAATTAATACATAAATGTAATAAATGCATTGTTCATTCATTCATGTTAATTAATACATTAACAAATGTTAACAAATGATACCTTATTGTAAAGCGTTACAAATTCCTTATACAAATAGATGTATTTGGCACACAAAATGAGATGACAGGCAGTTTAAGTTCATTTAGACTCCAGTTTGAGTTCATTTAATTAGCTACATGAAAAAGTAACACATACAGTGGTATGTATAATGACTAAAATAGTTTAATAGTTTGTAGAACTCTTCAATACATTTGGTAAATAAATATTTTTCCTCAAACGTGGGGTGGGGGCTATATATAGTCTCAGGAAAATCAAATTTGTCCTGGTATCTTCTTCAGATTTGAAATATGAACTCATGTGACTTTCAACCCATTCATTTTCTGGATTGCTTCTGGACTTATTTTATGTATTTTTATATTAAATACAATTAGTATATTTTTTTCATTCAGTGTGCATTTTTTTTCAAGGCACTTCAGTCTCTATAACTTTTTATATGTTTGAGCATTATCAACTCTGGATGATGGATAGTAAAGCCCAAAGGGTCTTCTTTTAAAATACACCAAAAAATTTTGTGTAGCACACTGAAATCAGGAAATTTTATAATTTTAAGATTGGAACGTCTTTTTCAACTGTGAGTCCCAAAATCACAAAATGGGGATCAGGTTAAAATGTATCAGATGAACATGCTCCCAATCTTGCAATAAAATAAACCAAAACTACTGATAATGCATGTGTGACGATTAAGTTCAGTTTGTAACGTCAGTTATGAGCTCTCATTAGTTACCACGGTTTCTGATTAGTTAATCCTTGTCCATCTGTTCCTGTTTAGTTCCCTCGTTTACCGTGTATGTATACCACTTATTCCAGTCTCTCCATTGTTGATGATTATCTTGTGTTGTTACACGCCACTATTCTCAGTCAGTCTTCGTTTGCTGTTCTCATTCCTCAACGACCCGTGACAGCATGTTGCACTTGTGCTTGTTCAAATATTAAGACGCTAATATCATCTCTAATGCCTGACTTAAAAAAACTGATGCATCAAGATATATAATATCAAATATTTTGACGAGAGGGAACGTCACCTCTCAATATTTACAAAAAAAAGATTTTTAATGGATCCATCTGTGGATTTTTACACTGTTATGTGCTTCTAAATTAAATATCTCAACTTGTCATGATTAAAACACTGAATCCATTTGGTACATTTGACCCGGCTTTGCATTTCTAGGGCACACCGGCAGATGTAGGTACATTTCCATTTCACTTTGGGTCAAGTTCAACAAAAACAGCAAAAGTGAGGACCGATCCAATTACAAATATATTCACACCAAGATCACTGCATTCCCCGCTGCTGTGTTGAGTGGAAGAGTTAAAAACATTATAATGAAAAGCTCCTGGACAGAGGCCAGTCCCAAAAGCCAGATCTCACAGAGCGTGTGCCTTATGAATATTACTGGGAGCAGGGAAGTTGATGATGGTCGCTCGTCATTGTTGTGAGAGCGTAGGCAGCGTGACACAGTAATGCATGCTAATGTAAACATCAGCACTCCTCTCAAATCAATTCAAATGTGCTTATTCAGGTGGAAAATAAACAAGGCAGTGAGGGAGAAGCAGAGCGTCCTCCAAAATCCAGCAGATAATGTCATTTCACCATCCTCCCTTCAGCCGCCTCGACTTCACACTTCAAACGCACCTTTGAGGGAGTTTTTTTGTTCATTGAAGCTCATCTTATTTACACAACTTTGTTTTACACACGTGACAATGACATTCAACAACAGGAGTGGAAAATTGCATTTGAAATGGTCATTATAGAGCAGATTATTGCATTAGTTCTGTGCAGTTTCAGCAACCCTTTCCAAGATACAGTCGCTTGCAAACCAATGCTTTTCTGGAAGCATGGGAATGAATCTGCTCTAAATCAACTTCAGATGTGTCATTAAGCACTACCGAATGATCTTTAATTTGGGATTTACATGGAACTATAATAATTACCTGTTTAAATGTCACAGCAACAACTGCTGGAACTGGATTATCGGTCAATGACAAATAACATTTTGAAATGAAGGTAAGGAGAAGAAAGAAGGACCAATATGCCAGTTAAATATGACCTGATTTTGACTTTGACTAAATATGACTTGAATATGACACCTGGTGTGTGTGTGATTATGTGTGTGATTGCGTGCGTGCAAGGGTATATATATGTGTGTAGGTGTGTGTGTGTGTGTGTGTGTGTGTGTGTGTGTGCGTGTGCGTGCGTGCGTGCGTGCGTGCGTGTGTGAGGAAGTGTGTGTGTGTGTGTACATGCGAGGGTGTATGTGCGTGTCTGTGTCTGTCTGTGTGTCTCTGTGTGTGTGTGTGTGTGTGTGTGTGGGCATGTTTATGTGGTTTATGAGGACACAAATTTGTATAATGACATGGGTATGACATAGGTATTACAAGGAGAAGGTGATTTATGAGGACATTTTCAGTGTCCCCATAATTTAAAATGCTTATAAATCATACAGAGTGCGTTTTTTGGGGGGAAAGTTGAAATGCACCGTCTCCTGTGAGGGCTAAGTTTAGGTTTAGGGTAGGTGTAGGGCAATAGCACATACAGTTTGTACAGTATAAAACCATTACGCCTATGGAGAGTCCCCATAAACCATAAAAACCAACGTGTGTGTGTGTGTGTGTGTGTGTGTGTGTGTGTGTGTGTGTGTGTGTGTGTGTGTGTGTGTGTGTGTGTGTGTGTGTGTGTGTGTGTGTGTGTGTGTGAGAAAGGATGTGTTGGGCCTATAGCTCTAACAAAGTCTCCTGTTAATCAGAGCCATGTCTCTGTGTCTGTTCGTCCCAAATGACGCTGATGTCCAGTCGAGACCAAAACCCTGACCTTCAGAACCAGCTCTGACCCCTGACCCGCCGCAGCCAGCTCATTACACAAATGAATGAATAATCAGCAGAGAACAGAAAGAGACGGGCAGTCTGGAAGAAAAATGCATTTTCACAAATAACCCACGCAGCGCATTTTCTCTCCATCCTGTTCCGTTTTTCTTAGCAAAAAACACTAAAAAGACATTATTCATGACTTTTACAATAGCCGGCCTCATCTTTAGGCCAGTGAGGAACATTAGAGCGTGTATGGCTACGATTATCCGAAGCCTCAGCACTCACAATTATTAATTAATCATGCTGCTTCAGAACACAAATGCATTGTATTGTCTCATTCAGCATCTTATTTTACCCATAAATCGGCCAAATGGGATGTGTTCTAATGACAGAGCCATGTTAATATCAAAGTGAATAGGCTCTCGGGCGCAGACGGGGTGGAAATTCAATCACAAGTCCCTTCAATCACCAAACGGGAAACAGGGACACGTTTGAATATTTTTACCTTACAATTATACAATTTTAATAGCTATTTAACATGTAGTTGCTTTTTTAGCTGCATATGCAGGTAAAGCGGGAATTCTCTTGGCAGTTATGAGCAGGACAAGCTCTTTCCTCCGGGAACTTCTTCCGGATCTGTTCCGCTCGGAGTCACTGACTTCTGAATGTCTCCTTGCCTTTGTCTGGTTCCCTCTGCTGCCGATAAACAAGCAGATCGCCTGAGGCTCTTCGCATTCTCCTAAATATCTATCCGACCGCAGCAGAAACACGGACGCACCTGAGAGGACGATCTCCTCGGTTCTGCTGTGACAGTCAGACGGCTGTGTGTGGGATGCATTCGAGCCAGAGACAATATCTCAAGCGTATTCCTCCGTATGTTCATCTTGTGTTTCACACAGACTCTCAGAGTCAGTAGAACCGCTGTGATATAACACGGTGTGCAATGCAGCCCAAGAAATTAGATGCATGGAAAATGACATGTGTCCATCTGGACTGGAGCAATATTAGATCAAAAGATGTGTTCCTGTGTGGCTCAGTGGTAGAGCATTGCATCAGCAGCGCAAAAGGTTGTGGGTTCGATTCCCAGGGAACACACATACTAATAAAATGTATAACCTGAACGCCATTGTAAGTCGCTTTGGATAAAAGCGTCTGCTAAATGCATAAATGTAAATGTAAATGTAGATCCTGAGACACACACACACACCTGTGTAATTTTAGTATCGGTGAATTCAGGTAACGCTTTTTGACACTGAGATGAACAGGAAAAAATGTCCCAGTTATCATATGAACCAGATTTAAAATTAGGATTAATTTTATATTTCCTGCTTTCATTTTATCTTTAGTTAAAGTTTGAGTAATTGGGTTTTAGTTTTTTTTGCACATAGTTGTACACGTAATTTTATTTATTTATGTATTTAATTGTATCTCAGTTGAGTAAGTTTAGTACTTAAAAATAATTGTATATTTATTTCAGATTTCATTTAATTTAATTTACTGTGTGCTTCATTTCATGTATTGTTTTTATTAATTCATCATCATTATTAGTAGTAGTGATAGTATTAATATATACAGCATATACAGTAACATCAGCTTCACAAAGTGTCAGGGATGATATCATCAACAAAATCTAAAATAATATTAATAATAATAATAACAATAATAATAATATTTTAGTTTTTGTTGATGATATCATGCCTGATGCTTTGTGAAACTAATATTACTGTATATTCTTGTATCATGTGATTGACATGCTAAACTTCATCTAAAGCTATTTGAAGAGTATTTTCTGATTATTGCATGTGTAATAACTTTATAAACTGATGAACTGCATGGATTAATTGCCACAGTGCAGGACCAAGACAAATCAAAACAAACATTAAAAATGGCATCAAAAAAGTGCCACAGCACCTAAAATATAGGACCTGTCTTGCAACATAAGCAAAAACAAATGATCACAAACAACAGCCCCATGAGAAAGTGTGCATCTGTCTTTTCATGAATAATCGACACTTTAATGTGTTGACACATCAATTAACACTTTATTTGCATGTGCATTATCGCATTTCTTTGAATCTACGCACGGGTATAAGATAATACTAAACACTTGTAAAGCATGCCGGTCAGATGCTGTGTTTGCATCTCTAACTAGCTGTTTGAGGAGCACCTGCTTGGCTGAACTGAGCAGAGAGAGCGTGAGCTGACCCTCCTGATCAATAATGCATGGAGAGAGAACAGCAACATGCGAAACCTCTTAGCCACTGCGGCGGAGGAGAGCAGAGACGCCACGGGCTCGGGACGCATCACACACTGTCTTTGACCCACATTCATTCATCACATGCAGATGAAGGCCGGACCTGCAGAGCATGCATTTATGATCATCTCTGTGTCATTTAAGATCCTTAAACCCAAATCAAACGCCTCTGACTGTTAACCTGAGCGCTGATATATCATCAAACTACACTTAATTTGTTTATAATGGGACTTATCTGCCAATGCTCAAGTTGAGACAAATTGTAATTACATGAACTCGATATCATATGCTGCACTTTACTATGTTGATGTTACCTATAGACATTACCGCAGTGCATTTATGATTGAAAATGCTCATTGATTATAATTCCCTACATGTTTTTGGATTAATCTACGTGTCAGAAAGCAGGGCTCCACATTTTGTGTTGCTTGATTAATTTCACACTCCCTGCAGCAGTTTATGGACTCGCTTCTTTGGGGGAATACAGTGGTTTTATACTGTTTTCTGTCATTTTGTCGCAGCATAGAGAAAATGCTGTACTGTAGTGATCATGAAAACTTACAGAACCTAAGAGAATAGCACATGTGTGGTCAGTTCGGTCATCAATCAGTGACGCGCATCTGGATGCGGGTTGTATTTTTCTCAGGGTTGAGATGTGCATGTGTGATGATCAGATATGAAATGCTATTATTCAATATTTTTGGACAGACATACACAAAGCATGCAATTAAAAAGAGGCTGAGGGAAATCATTTTTCATCATATAATTAATGAAAATAAAAATAATGTGCCGGATATCATCTCCTCACGGTTACAGAGCTGTGTTCAGCTGAACATCTGCAAATATTAAGAGATTATTAAACTCTCACATTCTGAGACATTAGGAGCGGGAACAGCTACTTTTCTCTATATGATTATGAATTAAATATCAATTTGATAACGCACTTTGCTGTATTCAGAGATACCATATGTAAAATATGAATACATGCAGATAATGTGCATTCTCTGTAAAGGAGTAACACGCTGCTGACTGTTGTTTACAGCCGTGTGAACTGGTTTGCTTTATTTCTACAAAGAGGTTTTTTGTTTTGTTTGTTTTTTGCTGAGGTCAGATTGACAATATTACTGGATGACAATCATCTTTTTAAAATAAATAAATAATAATGTTGTGTTTTACTGACTGCTGGATTTCGAGAACATTTCAAAATAATTGGAAATAAATAGTGCTTTTTGAGAGCCTATTAATATATCAAGTAATGCTTCTCTCTGTCTTTAATATTTATATATTTTTTGAAGGAATATTTTCTGTAAAGATACAGATTTCAGGAGCAATCAATATCATGTGTTAATTATAGTGTTGCTCCTCGTGTGAATTTGCTCCAATTTAATCATTCTGTAACACTTTATTTTTGGGTATCTTTATCAATTACCAAAAATATTAGCCAATTATTAGTAGTAATAAAGCACAAATTAAAGCCTTGACCTCATTCGACATCTCTAATCCTACCCAACACCTGAACTTAACAACAATCTTACTTACTATTAATAAGCAGCAAATTGTGAGTTTATTGTGTTAATGTGTTCCCTATTCTAAAGTGTTACCGATCATTTTAATTAAGAGTAATTGTATTTTATTTGTCCTGATTAACTCAATTTGTAACGGTTGTAGAGGTCCTAATGAATGGATGTATACTGACCTGTGCTTCTCCTGAGAGCTGAAGGAGGAGGAAGAGGAGGATGAACAGGATGATGAAGAAGAGGAGGATGAAGAAGAGGAGGATGAAGATGAGGATGATGAAGAGAAGGAGGAGGAAGAGGAGGATGAACAGGATGATGAAGAAGAGGAGGATGAAGAGGAGGATGAAGATGAGGAGGTAGAAGAGGAGGAAAAAGAGGAGGATGAAGAAGAGGAGGATGAAGAGAAGGAGGAGGAAGAGGAGGAGGAGGTGATGAAGATGAGGAAGGATGAAGAAGAGGAGGATGAATAGGAGGATGAACAGGATGAGGAGGAGGATGAAGATGATGATGAAGAGGAGGAGGAAGAGGAGGATGAAGATGAGGAGGAAGAAGAAGAGGATGAAGAGGAGGAGGAGGATGAAGAGGAGGAGGAGGATGAAGAAGAGGAGGATGAAGAGGATGAAGAAGAGGAGGATGAGGATGAACAGGAGGATGAAGAGGAGGATGAGGAGGATGAGGATGAGGAGGATGAAGAGGAGAGGAGGATGAAGAGGAGGATGAAGAAGGGGATGAAGAGGAGGAGGATAAAGAGGAGGATGAAGAGGAGGATGAAGAAGAGGAGGAGGAAGAGGAGGAGGATGAAGAGGAGGAGGAATAGGAGGAAGAAGAGGAGGATGAAGAGGAGGATGAGGAGGATGTAGAAGAGGAGGATGAAGAGGAGGATGAAGATGAGGAGGATGAACAGGGGGGGGATGAAGGTGATGAAACAGGTCGTCCAGTGATTGATATGCGCTCTGTTTGTCGGAGACAATAAAAGGATGTCGTGTCCTATCAAGACATAATTCATGCAGCTGTAATGCTGATGAGACGGTACTATATAAGCATGACATGGATCCTGCTTATCCGATCAGATATATGGCAACACTTGTTTAATTGATCAGAGCTATTCTTAAATCATCTTTAAGTGTCTCGGATCGCATTGCGTTCGTTTTGAACAGGATGATGAAGAAGAGGAGGATGAACAGGAGGATGAAGAAGAGGAGGATAAAGAAGAGGAGGATGAAGATGAGGAGGATGAAGAGAAGGAGGAGGAAGAGGAGGATGAACAGGATGATGAAGAAGAGGAGGATGAAGATGAGGAGGAAGAAAATGAGGAAGAAGAGGAGGATGAAGAGAAGGAGGAGGAAGAGGAGGAGTAGGAGGTGATGAAGATGAGGAAGAGGATGAATAAGAGGAGGATGAACAGTAGAATGAACAGGATGAGGAGGAGGATGAAGAGGATCTATAAGTGTCTCGGATCGCATTGCTTTTGAACGTATTTCCATATTAAATACAGCCCGTCATATCTGATCCATCTGTCCAAAAGAGCACGACCTCCAGCGCACACTTCATTATCCTCTAAGAGCTTATACTGGAGCGTCTCAATATTTAATAGGGACCCAAATAACACCAGCAAATGCAAATGATAATGTACATGTATACGGACTTTCCCATCAAACTTCACGGATGCATTATCTGTTTTCACTGCAGTCTAGTGTGTGTGTGCGTGTGCGTGTGCGTGTGCGTGTGTGAGAGTGAGTGAGTGAGTGAGTGAGTGGGTGTGAGTGTGTGTGTGTGTGTGTGTGTGTGTGTGTGTGTGTGTGTGTGTGTGTGTGTGTGTGTGTGTGTGTGTGTGTGTAGGTGTGTGTGAGAGAGGAGGAATCAATCATAGAGTTGATGTTACTTGAGATAAAATGTCACGGGTTATTTTCAGGACTCGTTTAGTTCGTTTAGTGCGCGCTCGCGTTATCAGAGCCTGATATGACGAGAACTACACTGTAAAAGATACGCAGTAACTAATATCCTCTCAAATACTTTGTGCTTTATTATTTGCTTTGATTAATAGCTTTTCCCATGAGAAAATCATCGTCACTTAGTGAATGAATGCGAATGCGGGTCAGGCGCGTGACCTCGCGTCTATTAACACGCGCGCGCCGACATTTGCTCGCTTATTGTCTGACTAATTTAATTTCACAGAACACTTATTTTCCAAACTCGAGCGTATGCCAAAGGAGAGGGAAAAAATAACAACTTGCCTGATGAAAGTCTAACTCAATTTGAGGACAAGTACCTTCATCTGTAAATGAAAGCAATTATGCGGCCTGTATTATATTATGTTGGCCGGTCTCAAGATAGTCATCAATCACGCGCAATCGAGCTGTCACTGCGGGCAGGTTCGGTTCTCCAGCTGGGGAAAAGAAGAGTACATCATCATTAATTTGACTGTGACCCCGGGGCTTCTCACATGTCTGAACCCACAGTCAGCATCACACCTCCAGCACTTCATCTCAATGAACGAAATCAAGAGCTTTACATGAAGACTCACTGACAGACCATAGAGAGAGAGGGGAGGAGAAGAGAGAGAGAGAGAGAGAGAGAGAGAGAGAGAGAGAGAGAGAGAGAGAGAGAGAGAGAGAGAGATAGATAGATAGATAGATAGATAGATAGATAGATAGATAGATAGATAGATAGATAGATAGATAGATAGATAGATAGATAGATAGATAGATAGATGTTTCTATGTAAGTTAAAGACTTTGGTATCAAACGTTCACACGTTCTAATGTGTTACAGTTTAATAATTCTAAGATGTTATGATATTCCATCATATTAATGCGATGTTCATTTAATTATTATGCTATTATTATTATTATTATTATTATTATTATTATTATTATTTTATATTTCTACTAAGCTTGGGCAATATTGTATAATTTACAGTCATGCCAATAAAGCAATTTCTAATTGAATAAATAGATAGATAATATAGATAGATGTATATATACATGTATATACATATATATATAAAACACAATAAATATTTGTGTTATCACATGAAACAATTTTGAATCTCTCAATACAGTTTAAAGTAACTATTATTTCAGTGATAAATAGACACATTTTGAAGTATGCAGACCCTTAAGTATTTGCTTAAGCATTGCAATCAGGATTTTTTTATGAAACTAAATGCATATTAATTTGAATTAATATCGAATTTGTCCACGATTGCAGCTGATTGTGTACTAGATATGATTTATGATATCTAAATTAAATTGGTACAGTCTTTAATTTTTTCATGTTTCAAGGTAAAAGTATAAGTGTGTGTTAATGCATGCAGAAACATTTGATCACGTGTTTAATTCCTGATTAAACTGATCCTCTTTTCCTAAACTCGCTTTAATTGATAAGCTCAATTACAAGTCCATTGTGCTTTAAAAACATCACCCCACCCCTCTGCCACTCGCTGGGATTTGTATCCCGAGAAATGCATATTAAAGTTAGAGTCTGGTCATTTTGACTGGCTTTCTTCTGACGTCAGAGCCACCGGCGTTTAAAACAACCCGCATCTGGGCTGACGTGTTTAATACTAGTTTTATATAACGCAAAATATGTATTTCTGATGGCAGTTCGCCGAATTCTCCACGATGCGCGCGACTGCGTTGTAGAAGTTTAATATAGGATAGGAGTGCATTCATCTGCAGAACGCGTTTAAGCTAATTAAACATGGTAGTATTGCGCTTCGCCCTATAAGCGTCCGGCAGCTCTATGCTTCACAGTGAAACACAGCAGACCTGCAGTCTCACACGGGGATCTCTCTACAATGTCCTATCCTCAGTTCGGATATCCTTACTCTTCTGCACCTCAGGTAAGAGCCGAGCGCGTATGCTTGCACTGATTCGGGTGTTTAAAAGGCGCTCAGGCGCGCTGCGGGTTTGAAGGCGATAAGGTTTAATCGGATTTCTGCGCGGGGCTTCCCTCTGCGCTTATCATTTTACAAATCTACAAACACGCGTTGGAGCGCATGCACGAGTACAGGTGCGATGAGAGAGGCAAGGACGACACCAGATGTTTTTTTGGCCGTGATCCAAAAATGCATCGTCCTGTGGGGGCTGATGACAAAAAAATAAACTTTCACAGCATTTACGCCGTTTTTGCAAACTCAGGTTCGCAGGTTGGTGTTTTATTCATGCTGTGACATTTCCAAATGTTCCAGTTCCTCATGACCACCAACTCTCTGACATCATGCTGCGAGTCGAGCACCAGGTCCATCTCGGATTCGTCAGCGCAGACGCCTGTGTACTGTCCGGTGTACGAGAGCAGACTGCTGGCCACCGCGAGACACGAGCTGAGCTCCGCCGCCGCGCTGGGGGTCTACGGGAGCCCCTACACCGGCGGACAGGGCTACGGGAACTATGTCGCCTACGGCGCTGACGCGTCCACGTTCTACTCTTTGGTGAGTTTAGAACACGGGTGGTTATGAATGATAATAACGGCATGCGTTCTAGCAGTGAGTCATGATGTGTATCACTATATGCATTTCTATATCTGAGAAAAAATAAAGTTTACATTATAAAAACATTAACGGAGCGTATGTACACTCTTAAAAATAAAGATTATTGATGGTTCCGTGAAGAACCTTGAACATCCTTTAAATGCATAAAACAAAACAAAAAAGTTAGTTATAGTGGAAAATATTTTTTTAAATGTTCTTTAAAATAGACCTTTTCACTGAAAGATTATTTGGGGAACCAATTTTTTTTTCTTTCTATTGCATCACTGCAAAGACATCTTTATTTTTAAGAGTGTAGTACTTAATTATCGCATTTGAGTTTCATGGATTGTTTTCTATATTCTATGTTTAGGATGAGTATCATGTGTTGCTCGTTAGCATGATTATGATAAATGTGAAGTTTTATTGCTGACAGCTCTTGTGTTTATTTCCAGGGCACGTTTGATGCCAAAGATGGAAGTGCGTCTGCGCATGCGGGTATCACACAGGCTGCCGCGTATTACCCGTATGATCCCACCCTGGGACAGTACCAGTATGACAGGTATTGAACAGCGGCCTTCATTAAGAGTCTTCTGATTGATAATTAACATGACTCGGTTAATTTGGATCAGCGCTCAACTTATTGATGCAACGCTTTTTTTCACTAAAGGACATTTCAGGTCACTGTCTTTGATGTATATTTGATGTTATATCATGTTTGGCCTTCAGGGTTTCCCTAAAGTGCTTTAATGGACAGATTAAGTGCACACGATCGAGCAATTCGCTCGCTCTGTTAAAAACGGAATGCGAGAAAGTTTATAGGCCTTGAGGAAATAAAAGTACCCCCACACCACACCTTTCTCTCATGCCGCAGATACGGGTCCATGGAGGGAGGAACCAGGAGGAAGAACGCCACGCGCGAGACGACGAGCACGCTTAAAGCGTGGCTCCAGGAGCACAGAAAGAACCCGTATCCCACCAAAGGAGAGAAGATCATGCTGGCCATCATCACCAAGATGACCCTCACGCAGGTGTCCACCTGGTTCGCCAACGCCAGGAGGAGACTCAAGAAGGAGAACAAGATGACATGGCCACCGAGAAACAAGGGCTCGGACGATAAGAAGTACGATGATGATGAGGAGGAGGAGGAGGAGGATGGCGCGCGAGAAGATCAAATCAAAAGTGAAACCAACGATGACGGTCAGCTCCATTCCGTTCTTCACAATCCCATATCAACCGGGTATTATTAAGCCCATTTACCCTATTTAAAATTGTATTATTTATTTAAAAATATATATAAAAAATTACACTCCAACACTGAGTCCTCAAGGCTGTTCCTGAAACGCGCACACGTTTAAAGGTCTGGTGAAAGGCTCACCAAGTTGCTAATTATATTGATAACTATTATATTATACAATAACTTACTATTTGTGTCCCTGGAGCTCAAAAGCAGTCATAAGCAGCAGATTTATAGCTATTTGTAGCAATAGATAAAAATACAGTGTATGGGTAAAAATTATAATTTTTATTTTATGCCAAAAATTATTAGGATATTAAGATCATGTTCCATGAAGATATTTAGTAAATGTATTACCGTAAATATATCAAAACATATTTTTTGATTATTAATATGCATTGCTAAGAACTTCATTTGAACAACTTTAAAGATGATTTTCTCAATATTTAGATTTTTTGCACCCTCAGATTCTAGATTTTCAAATATTGTCCGATCATAACAAACCATACATCAATGGAAATATTATTTATTCAGCTTTCAGATGTAGTATAAATCTCAATAATAAAAAACGACATTTATGACTGGTTTTGTGGTCACATTTGTGATGCGTTGTATAATGTAGATGTATATTGATATATTAACAAACACTATTAGTTTATTGTGCGCAATGATTCTCAGGCTTGTATATTTTGCTGTCTCTCGCTCTTCACTTACTCCATCACTATTTCCGAACAGAGAGCAAAGGTCGAGAAGACAAGGAGCTCCAGCTGAGTGACTTGGACGACTTTGACACCGTCGAGTCTGAGAGCTCCGAGTGTGAACTCAAGCACCGCTTTCACGTGAACGCGCACATGGCGACCACCGACGACCGCCTGAAAGAGCCCATCCCCGGGCTGCTCGAAGCCAAACGCGTCGCGGGAGACTGCGAGCTCCGAAACAGCAAGCCGTGCTTCCAGCAGCAGAGCCACGCGTTACTGGACAGCAAACCCCGCATCTGGTCTCTGGCCCAGACCGCCACAGAGTACCCTCGTGTATGCTTCGGTGTCAGCCATCGCCCTCAGACTCCTCACCTGTCAGCGGCCTGGAGAGACAGCAGGACTCACCTGTCACGACTCTTAGAAACTGGGTCGACGGAGTTTTCACGACCCCTTGTTTAGACACAGCTCATTGAACCAAGCACAGACGAACACTACGGTTTCTTGGACCACCAAAGGGTCGATCTTAGAGACTGGAGCCCTTGGACGCGCCAACAACGTGATCAAAACACAGCAGCAAGAGACCAGCAAGGACAGTATGCCATTTCCAAAGGGGGGGAATCAAATATTCTGTTCCTAGCACACTAAATGACTCTCGGAACTTTTTGGAATAGCTGCTTACGCTTTCAGTTCCCAAACAAACCCCAGACTGTGAATCGATGCGCCCAAAATGCGTTTTATTACATAAAACCGTGAGGAAATGTATGTATTTATTGCTGTGTTGACATCTCACTGGATGGGTTGGTTTATATATCTATATATATATTTATCGGGTTGGTTGACGCACGTTCAGATTATGTAAATTAACTGGAAGTTTTCAGTTTTGTTCCAGCTTTTATCGTTTCTTTGGCATGCATATGTTGCTAGTTATTATTGATCCTTCTTTTAGACGAACTCGGACCTTGTTGCACCGACTCACAAGTGTCACTGTTAAGAAAGCATCGCACACATGCACAGATCTCCTCGAGACGGGGAATGATGAAATCTGCTCACTATAATAATAATAAACGTGGATTTTCGCAGCTTTTGTTGTGTATCGATCAGATTCGCACGCGATAGAGATGAGATTCACCTGTCAATAAATGCATCTTATTCAATTGTATGCATTATTTATCATTTATTACCTTAATTATTATATTAATGTGTCACTAAAAGTCGCGCGATATTTTATCCAGTAATTTGGCATTTGCATCATATGTAACCATAATAATAGTATATATATATATATATATATATATATATATATATATATATATATATAATAAGGCAAAATTATAAGATGACTTAGCTTAAAAAATGAGGAAACGCTTTGCATCAAAATTATTAAGTACATAATAATACAAATTAAATAAATATATATTTTTTAATATTAATATTATTATTTACTGAATAATTTTAAAGGCAACGGGTTTCCTCGATTTGTTTAAGTCTTAAAGCTTATCCCTTTTTACATATGCATATATTTTCGATCAAAAAAAAAATAAAGAGGAAAAAATAAGAAGGATTTCTTTTGAAAATGTAAAAGTAATTTCCATTTTAAATGTGATATCATTAGGCCATCGCAATATGATTTGGCCGACTGTCCACTCTAAATAATGCCCACTATGTGCTCAGCAGTGATTGTTGCGTTTTTACTTCGTAATAATCCATCAATAACTGTATATCATTGTCTCGCGTGCTCTGATGGGGCCCTCAGGAGCCCTAAAACAGCGCCGGATGAGCCCCATTAACCCGCCATAACCAGACTGTAATTGGGATGTTTTCAGTCATCATTCACTTCACTCTGTCGATTTCTACTCTCTCTTTCTCTGCCTCTGATAATATCATCGACGCGCGAGATCCTTTACCCTGAGCTCTGCAGACAGGCCGTTCATCTGCTCGAAGGCGAGATCATGGACATGTTCAATCCGTGGAGCTGCTCTGCTCTCGAAGTGAAAAGGGCAAGAGAATTAGCTGGGCGAGATAAAAGGGCAAAAACACGCAGTTGACAGTGATGGTGAAAGTGTGGCCCCTGGGGGACTGGGGTCCGCTGAGAGGGCCTTCACTGGTGAATTTCAATGTGAAAGCCAAACGATTGAGATCTTCTCCTGGACAACGACATTTGGAAAAACGCGTTTTGTTCACACAACGCAGTGCACAATAAAATGCAGTATTTCGTTGCCTAAAAATAAAGAGCATTTTTTTCACTCAAAAAAAGTAAAAATGCCAGATTTATTAATGCTAAATTTGTTATTTTACACATACATTGTATAATAATAATATTAAAAACAACTTCGAATAATAGGCTAATAATAATAAATTATATTACTTTAAGAGATTTGTTTCTAAAATGGAAACAATTTAAAATTACAGAGCAGATCGCAAAGAAACGTGAAGAACAGAATGAAATGCCATTGCATATAATAATACAATATTTTGCGTATTGGATAAAACAATATATAGTTATAGTTTCAAGAAAGTTTATACTCATATAAAACAGGGTTTGGAGCGGCGGAGGGAGAGAGGGGGGGGGGGTGATGGTTTGACTTACTCATTCAAGCGTGTCTGACACACACACACACACACACGCGCACACACACACACACACACATACACGCACGCGCACGCACGCACGCACGCACACACACACACACGCACGCACACACACGCACGCACACACCGGGTGGAGGGATGATGCTGAATTAACTGCGCTTTTACAAACCGAATCAAACTGTAATCAGCGACGCGTTACTTTTCATTAAGCGCCTTTGACAGCAGCATATTCAGACTCGACAGGGGACACAGGGGCCCCTGAAATGAACTGCTCTCAAAACACAGAGCCATAAGATAATTCCTTAAGCTCCATTAACAACTCTTAGCCGCGGGAAATAGAAGCGTCTCCAAACCTAAACGCTTTATCGACCTGCGCAAACCTCCGCTGATGGCCCCGTTTTCTTCCTTTATTTATATATTTCTGCTTCATCTTAAGAGACAGAGGCGCCGGTGATAGACTTCAGCTCAACATATTACACGAACAAGACGAGAAGATTTAGATCTGTAACCGAGCAATGCATGTGTTTTAGTTCCTCTACCGGCTGTCCATCCTCAGATATCTGCTCTGTTATCGCGTGCTGCGATCATTATCTGCGTGTCATTGTAGTTATGTGTGTGTTGTCGAATCCAGGATCACTTTGAGACTAATCTCATATCATATCATTTTATTTTTTTATTTTATTTTTTAAATACCGTTTTCTTGTTATTTCAGAAACCAGTGAGAGTTCATGGTAAACAAAAAAACTAAACTAAACTAAAATAAAATAAAATAAAATAAAATAAAATAAAATAAAAAAACAAAAAAAACAAAAAAACAAAATAATATAAAAAATGTATTAAATTAAATAATAATATAAATTAAAATAAATAATAATAATAATAATAATAATTGTTTTTTGTATTACTACTGAACCAGGAATGACCCGTATGTGATGGGAGGAAGATGGATC
>CM050424.1:26520741-26605741 GCA_027564155.1 Gymnocypris eckloni scoliostomus | reverse complement strand
TATTTTTTTTTTTTACGGTTTAGGTTTTGTTTAGCGATGGCAACAAAACTGTACAATTATTTGTTTGAAAGTTAGTTTTTTTCACAGTGAAACAATTGTAACACATCTTGTGGTTATGCTGTTGAAACAGCAAGTGCTCTAATGTTTAATTTAATTGTATGGAACCCAGATTTCAGCTTAAAAACAATATTAATAATAATACAAAAATAAAGGAAATGTGGATGAATTTAAACTATGTTTGAATCATTGAAATTATTGAATCAACATCTGGAGTATTATTTTACAATTAAAGGGAAAAGAACAACAGAAACCGTGATTATGCAAAGCAAAGGCAGAAATAATAAACTGAGAAAAGAGGATTGTGCTGAGCATCTGAAGAGCTTCAGAAACCCTGCGAGCTCAGCGAACACTTCTTCATCTTCAGCTGCAGTCATCATGAGCATATAAGCCTCCAGCACATGGAGAATATCTCGGATAATAAACATAAACACCATACAGTGAAAGCAGCACGAGAGCATTGAGCGTCTGCAGGCACGAGTGTGCATCATGTCAGCCACATCTCAAACCCTTCGTTTGATTTCTGTAATATTTTCTTACATGCTACGGCATCAGTGTTGTTATTCCCCTCGTGCCCGACCGCTTGTTTTTATCTGTGCTTTAACAGAAACACTCAAGCCGCTCTTATTTGTATGTAGCCTACCGCTGATCTTTTGCAACACAATTGGATATGGAGGCAAAGGTCAAGCTTAACTCTCTTATGCCTTCCATAGACGAATGAAAACAGCATATACTATTGATCCATCCCCAAATGATGTACATAAATCTGAGAGCTTCGCTACATGACCTTTCTGCAATTACCAAGGTGACAGAAGTGATGCTTACAGGAGTCTGACACAGGTTCGTTCCCAACACTTCGACTGCAACAGACTCAGTTTTTATCCTAGACATAAATAAAACAATCACTGATTTCAAATGTGTGCTTTTCTTAACCATAAAAAGTATTACTATATGCACTGATGATTGCTGTAGAAGAGTATAATCAGCTGAAACTTCAAACACACGTAATGTACAATATAGCATGTCTGTGCAATTAAACTGTTGTGTCTTTTGATTGCATTGATATGCATTGCATAAAACATGAATGAGTTGCATGCATTTAATTTGCATAAAACATACAAACAGCACAATTCAGTACATGCAATAAAATACCGTTATTAACACTTTGTGCGAACTGTTGTGTGTAATGTTTTTTGTCTAATTTATTTTATTTATTGTAATGTATGTACTGTAAAAAAAGCTGTTGCTGCCAGAACTTTACCATACAAAAATACAGAAGAAACATTTAAGATTGTACAGATCTTAAATTTACAGTAAAAAACATATATTAATGAACTGATTGTGTGTAATGTTTTGTGTAATTTACTTTATTTATTGTAATGCATGTACTGTTTTACAGATCTTAAATTTACAGTAAAAAACATATATTAATGAACTGATATAATGTTAATATGCTAATCTACTGATGTACTAAAATCAGTTTTGTACCTTTATAATAGACTGACAACCACCCAAAAACACTGAATGACATTATGAATGAAAGTCCTTTAGCTTTTCCATAAGCTGAGGCAAAACATGATATTTATATTCTTGATTATGGGGATGTGGTTTAGCAGCATGCCCCCTCTTATCTTCTTTCTTCTCTGGATGCTTTGTACCATGGTGCTCTGAGATTTATAACTGACTGTAAATTTACAACACATCACTGTGAATTATATGAAAGAGTTGCATGGCCTCCTTTGAGAATTCAGAGAAAAATGCACTGGCACTTGTTGATATATAAGGCAATTTTGGGTCATTTGCCAAATTATCTATGCTGTTTTATACAAAGAACTTTGTCTGGAAATCATTCATTGCGTTCTCAATCAAATTATAATCTCTGTGTGAGCTTTGTTAGAACTGAGTTTGGTAAAACCTCTTTTAAATATGCTGCCGCCTCAGATTGGAACCTTCTCCAAAAGCAAATGAAGTTACAAAACTTGGTGTCTTATAATTATTTTAAGTCCTTATTATGTAATCTAGAGACACATAACGGTGTGTAATTGTTTTTAACTGGATATATGTTGGTTTGTAATGTTTGTTGTAACTATATTGTTTATTTGTATATGCAAACTCGGCTGCCTATCTTGGCCAGGACACTCCTGGAAAAGAGATTTTAATCTCAGTGAGTCTTTTCCTGGTTAAATAAAGGTATATTTAGAAGCTCAAAACACCATCATGACACGTAAAATAATACAATAAACATGATTTAAACAACATCAGATGTAACAAATAACCATAATGCACATATGCATTTAGAAATCTAAAAAAAAACATTGTTATTTTAATTAGAAAACTAATAAATACAAAAGTTGTTCCCAACACAGGGAATGCGTGGAACGTCACTTTAGGGTTTTTCACTGCAAATCTATATTATTTTACACTTCCTAAACCAGTGCACTAAACAGTATTTTGCTGTATTTTAATGTCCTGTTAGATTGACTGCAATGATTGACTGTGTAGGGAATGTACTGCTTCTTGAATGTTTTAATGTCAACATTACCGTAATTCTTTACTTTGTGATGCATGCTGTGTACAGCAAATCCTGATGCACTCCATATATATATTGAACAACATTAAATGGTTGGTATTATCAATATATTGGTGGGCAGAACATATCTATTGCACAAAATGTGTCTTTGGTAAACACAAAGTGCCCTGGAGTGACTGTCCGATTGTCTGCCTCATGCTCTGCAGAGCAGCTGCGCGCTGGCGTGACCGTGAGCTTTAACTAGGCCTGCTTGAGTTTCAGAGCAGAAGATGCTGAAGCGTCCATGCGAGCGGCCGCTGTTTTACATGTCTGGCCTGGCTGAGCCGCTGAGGAGAGGAGCGGAGCCCAGTTTAAGGAGTTATGCATGAGTCTGGAGCACAGGGGCCCTCGTTAAAGCGCTCCGGCCCGCTTCATGATGTCAAGCCTACTGATTTTGTTATGGCTATCAGAGTGAGTTAACATTCACAATGGCTGGAGTGTCAGAGAGGGCCTTCTACACGCACGCGCACGCACACACACACGCACGCACGCATACATGCACGCACGCACGCACGCACACACACACACACACACACACACACACACACACACACACACACACACACACACACACACACACACACACACACACACACACATGCACTCTCTCTCACACACACACTCACACCCACACTCAAATGCACACGCACACACACACATACACACACACACGCACACACACACACACACGCACACACACACACACACACACACACACACACACACACACACACACACACACACACACACACACACACACACACATACACTCACTCACCCCTGAACAAGCAATCAGCACTTGCTCAAAGGTCACATTTGCAATGCAGGGACTTTATGCAGAGAAAAACGCAGGTAATTGGAGGCGGCTGCTTTGATACCTTTGGCGGATTGTGGCAAGATAATATGATGGATGTGGAACATTTTGGGGCAATTAAATGTTTTGGAGTTCCTGGCTGTCGGATGAGAGAGGGGCGAAAGTTGGGAGAAGGGAGTCTGACAGTGTGCCACCTTGTAATCTGATTTACTCTGAAAAACCTGCTTCGAATCAAAGCGCTTTTAATCAAAGCGGAAATTTTTGTGCTGTGTGTGAGCGATGCATGAAAGGAGGGAGGGCAGAAATGAAGGGCTAATTAAAGTGGGTCAGGATTGAGCTACAGGCATGAGAAAACACTTTAAAGCCTTTACATTATTTACACACTCCTGCCCTTCCTCCACCACAAGAAACAGACACGCTGAGACCCGTCTTCATGCAGTCTTACCTAAAATGACTCTTTACTTTGCTTATTTCATCTTTTTTATTGTGGATAGAAAGGGTTGTATAACAAGCAGTGAAAGGTATTGTTAAGTGTCTTAATGCATTGTTAATTGCATTGTTTAATGCATTAATTCTGGGTGGTGTAATTCATGTATTCCTGTCTTGTTTATTGTATTTTTTACGATTCCAAAGAAGTTTTAGTAATCAATGCCAATACAAGTACAATTTTGAGGTTATTGGTACAAATTTATATGGCACAGCAAAAACTTTTGGAAGACACTCACGTTAACTGTTTTAAAAATATATACAACATTGATGCCAATAACACTTATATGAAAATAATACATTAAAACATTAAATGTAGCTTTTCAGACATTCTCACTTATTTAAACATCGCTTTAAAAAAGTCTAGTAAAAAGTCACAGAATAAATAAATGCATTAAAAATAATACAACAAATATTGTTTTCAGTATCTGACTTTAGATGCTCATTAAATCTACTAAATGTATTCAGCGAAGATAGATGCACACATCTTTTTATATATTTTTTAGTTTTCTAAATGTATAAAATATATGCACCATCCTCAATGCTATTTGCATTAATGTGGTAATTAGTTAATTTACATTCCATCAATAATTAAATTAAACTAAGACAGTATAGGGCTAGTTTGAACAAGATTCATCTTTGCGGTGTAGAAGTGGCACAGAAGCTGCATCTGACGTGAATTAGATATTAGTATTGTTTAATGCGGCTCAAATGTGGCATGAATGCATTTACAAAGCAATTACAATTGCATTAACGCTAATGCTGATGAGATTGCGTTTTTAGAAACATGTTTTTTTACTAAATTAATATGAAATAATTGGAAAAAGTAAATGTTTTTGAATTAAGAACTAAAATCACCAGTAGATAGCAGCACATCAATGTTTTAATGAGAAAGTCACTGAATTGTTTGATTCGTTTAAGAGGACTGATTCATTCAGGAATGAAGCAAGTGACAGATGCTGGATCTAGATCTGCATACTAGCATGCGATTATTGCCATTTCTGCCATAGGAAGATATGGTAAACGAGTATAATGCTAGTATGCATTTCCAAATTCAGCAAGACTCTTTGAACCATTCACGAAACTGATTCATTCTAAGCAAAGATTAATTTAGGGACGAAACACTTCTCTGTGTGTTGCTCTGAGACATGCAACAGATTAGTTTGGAACTGTTTTAGTGCTGAAGAAAACACAGATACTGTTCATATTTTGGACATTGTGAGAGGTTATTTAATCTTTATAATCACATAAGCTGTCAATCACTTGAGTTCAGCGTGGGCTCATTGACTGAGAAAACTCTAATTATTACCAGAGAAGCTGTTGGCACTGCACAATGGGTCTCTCATTTGCTTTGTGTTCACACTTTGCTGGTTATAAAATCAGGATTGCAGAACGGAACACAAATTCTGAGCAGATTCTGTGCTGAACTATCTTAAACTCCTCTGATTGGCTACTGCAGTCAAGTGATCAGCACACATGTCTGTGATTGGCTGCATGGCTACATTGCACGGCGTAATTACAAATCTCTGATGCTCTTCACAGATTGTCCACAAAAATACACACAAGAGAGTCAAATAAAACACTTATCTGCGGGTACCAAATAGAGTCAGTACTCAGCACTACTGCAGAAAGTCTGGTAGCATCACTTTTTCTCAATTTTTGTGTCAACTTCATACCGAAGCAACAGTATTTTTGAAAACACTAGCCTGGTGTGAAAAGATTCAATGATTTTTTGTGTGGAAATACGGCTCAGGTTCTGTCTGAGGGATTTTTCAAGTAACATCACTGCACCTAAAGGGACAAATACACACAAAAACATGTCAACATGTCCGTCTTGGTGAGTTTTCACTAAACACAGATAGTTATGTCTTAAGTGAGCATAAACAGTTTGAAAAGTAGCCTAATCTAATGCTAGTTAGTATATTTGATATGTGCATTCCTTGACAGCATTGTACTGCATAAACCTGCTGATGTATGTCATTAATGTTAACCAAGCAACAAATAAATGAGAGAATCATTCACTGCTATTCACTGAATATTTTTCATAACTTTGTTGTGAATTTAAATGGTGAAGTCTATGCAGTGCTTTATTTTTTTTACATTTGATTACTTTAATCAATTTCTATATATTAGGCAATTATTGTCATACATCTCTGGGAGCAATGAGCGAGGAGAATACTGGGAAACTAATCAAACACAGTTGGGAGGAGTCATAATCACTGAACAATAATGGGAACATGAAACAGGAAAAAACATATATGGACATAAGAGGGAGGGTAACACAGGATATGGGGACACAAGATTGACAGTTACTCCCCCACCCGGAAGGCATATCCCGCTCTGTGCAACATCCAACGGGTAGGGGGGGGGGGTGCTCTGGGACATGGAGGGACATGGAGACCGGACAGACGGCCTCCAGTGTGATGCCCATTCTGGAACCCATGGTGGAGCAGGGCGTTTTGGCGGCCATGGCGGATCCGGGGACTCAGGAGGCTAGACCACCTCTGAGGCTGCAGCTGGAAGCATACTACCCCCCTCCAAAACAATCCTTGGGAGAAGTAGAGGCTAGTTCTTGCTGGCAATCTGGAGGAGTGGACACTTGAGGGCGATCTGGAGGAGTGGACACTTGAGGGCACTCTGGAGGAGCGGGCACTTGAGGGCGCTCTGGAGGAGCAGGCACTTGAGGGCCCTCTGGAGGAGCAGGCACTGGAGGACGCCCTGGAGGAGTGGACATTTGAGGACCCTCTGGAGGAGCGGGCACTTGAGGGCCATTTGAAGGAGCAGCACTTGAGGATGCCCTGGAGGAGCGGGCACTTGAGGGCCCTCTGGAAGAGCGGCACTTGAGGACGCCCTGGAGGAGCGGACACTTGAGGATCCTCTGGAGGAGCGGGCACTTGAGGGCCCTCTGGAGGAGCGGACACTTGAGGACCCTCTGGAGGAGCGGGCACTTGAGGGCCCTCTGGAGGAGCGGACACTTGAGGATACCCTCTGGAGGAGCGGGTCCTTGGGGGGCACCCTGGAGGAGCAGGCACTTGAGGGCACTCTGGAGGAGTGGGCACTTGAGGACGCCCTGGAGGAGCGAGGACCCTCTGGAGGACAGGCACTTGAGGGCGCTATGGAGGAGTGGGCACTTGAGGGCGCCCTGGAGGAGCCGATAGTTGAAGGCTGCTCTGGAGGAGGGGGCACTTGAGGGCACCCTGGAGGAGCAGGCACTTGAGGCTGTTCTGGAGGAGTGGGCACTTGAGGGTGCATGCACACCATGGCGCTTTTGAGGAGCTGGCACTGGAGTGTGCTCTGGGCTAGAGTCAGTGGTGGGTGGCAGGCTTGAGGGAGCCGCGGACGGCGGTGGGCATTCTTTCCCCATGGACGGCTGGAGAGTACCGCAGGCGGTGGTGGGCTTTGGAGAGCCGAGAGAACGGTGGGCTGGTTCTGACTCAGGAGGTCCATTGCGATGATGATAGTTGGCCCTGAGCCAGAACAGCGAATTGATGGTGGCGTCCTCCAATAATGTTGCTGAGGCAAGCCCACAGAATTACCTGGCGTACTTGAAGAAAGGGAGATCTTGACAGACTAGGTCAGCAAAACGTGCGGCGGCTTCCACGCGGGAGAAAAAGTGAAAACGAAACTGGGAAAAATCGGAAAATACATGGGGGACCACCGCTCACTCTCTTTGTTTGGTACAGTATTCTGTCATAAATCTCTGGGAGAAATGAGCGAGGAGACGAGGTGCATAATAAAACTTCCTTTTAATGAAGATCAACATAGGGAAACATGGAGCACAGGTAAGACGAACAATACCAGACATCTAACACAGGGAAAACCAAGGCTTAAGAATACTGGGAAACTAATCAAACACAACTGGGAGGAATCAGAATCAATGAACATAATGGGAACAGGAAAGAGGAAAAACCATATATGGACATAAGAGGGAGGGAAACACAGGACATGGGGACACAAGACTGACAATTATAGGCTAAATTGTTTATTTTATTTCTATATTTTATTCTATTGTATCTTCCCTATTTGTATCATTGTTTTCTTTTTTTGTATTACTGACTGTTTCAACTCACTGATTTTTGTTGGCAGTGAAAATGCTCTGAACGAATAAGGGTTAAGGATTTGGGGATTTGTATGAACGCACAGACAGGTGACAAAGTTTTGATTAGGGCCCCCAGAAGTCTAGGATGGGATCTGTACACAAACATTGCTCAGTCAGGTATTCTGGGGTGAGTCGTGTTCATCTGTATGTTCAGTGTTCTGGTAGCTCATCTCTATAAAACCACAGATGCTTTACAATCCAGATTAGTGAGCTTAACTCACGCCATAATCAAACAAACACACAAACCGAGTCCAACGTGTCACGTGACAGTCATTCAGGGCGCTTTAACACAAGGCACATGCAACACTCAATGTTGTAGTCTCTCAGGTCTTGTTTTAAGTGAATCGACAGTCAAATTTCCATAAAACAATGTGCTTTATTATTCACAATAATGAATGTGTCAGAGGTGAGCTCTAAGCATTAGGTCTAATTTCAGTTGTGTTGAGATTCAAATGCAAAACATGATTTGGTCAAGGATAACATGCTAATTAACCATAATCCATCCAGGTCAACAAAACTACAGCCACCTCAAAAGCTATTAACCTCATTTATTAATAGAAATTAAATATTGTCAGTCCAGGAGTGAGTGCTACTTAGAAAAAAAACACATGATGCTGAATCTGACCAGCGTTGTGTCCAAATACCATTTCCCCCTTTTCTCTCATGATGTTTTCTCCTCGCTCAGGGATGCAGATACCAATATTCATAAATAAAAAGGACAATATTCAGAGCAATGCCAACTCACAAACTCAACCTCTGTATCTGCTGTGAGTTTGAGTTTCATGTGTATCTTCTACTGAGAATTGTTTAGAAATCTCCTGAAAAGCTTAAAACTCTTCCAGTGGTTTTGCAACAAAAGCTCTATTGCTCATAATATTTGAAAGCAAATACAATTAAAATAAATATTGCAACCATAAATATTAGTATTGCAATTTGTTGTATTATATTTTTTTATTGGTATTGTAATAATTTTGTTCTCTAAAATAAGATGATTATTTTTATTACATGCATATATCAATTAATGACTACACTAGGTATATATATATAACAAAGTTCGTAGGAAGGAAGGAAGCGGACAGGGTTGGCTCGTGAAGACTCAGGTGTTTTTATTAACACAGATAAACTCACACAGGTGCGCACTCCGCGTCACCTGGCCACATCAACTCTCTCAATGTCTCAGCGATCACTCTCTGTATTCGTTCCGGCTGTCTCTCTTACAGCTCGTGCCCGAGTCTTCACTCCGTCTCTCTCTATGAACTCCTGTTCCACAGTGGCTTTTATCTGGTCTCCGCCAATTACTGCAATCAGACACAGGTGTTCCTCATTTTGCACTTGACCCACTTACTTACCGCTGTCTCCTGAGTCCTTCTCCCGCTGCAGACTTGGCTGAACCCGCCCCCTCGCCACATACCCCCACCGCCCGACTCAGGCCGGGAAGCCCTCCGGCCTGCAGCCCCCATTCCTGGAGAAGTCGGCTACAATCATCTGCGTCCCGGCCTGTGGATCACCTTGAATTTGAAGGGCTGTAATGCCAGATACCAATGGGTGATCCGCGTTGGTATCCTTCATGCGGTGGAGCCATTGCAAGGCGCGTGGTCGAACAGAGGGTGAATTCCGTCCCAGGAGATAATAGCGGAGGTGAGGACCGCCCACGGATCGCCAAACACTCCTTCTCAATGGTGCTATACATCGTCTCTCTCTTAGAGCTTCCGACTGATGTACAGCACCGGGCGCTCCTCACCCTTTATCTCCTGGGTCAGGACAGCTCCCAGCCCTCGGTCCGACGCATCCGTCTGCAGCAAAAAGGGGAGAGAAAAGTCAGGAGAGTGCAATAGCGGCCCGCCACACAGAGCAGCCTTCACTTGGGTAAAAGCCTGCTGGCACTGCTCCGTCCACGGGACCGTATCTGGGACCTCCTTTTTAGTGAGGTCAGTCAGCGGGCTGGTGAGCTCCGAATAGTCAGGAATAAACCTCCTGTAATACCCCGCCAGCCCCAGGCTGAACTTCGACACCGCATTCACCTTGCGATAATCCACGCAGAACCGGACCGAGCCGTCTGTTTTCGGTACCAAAACGGGCCGGGGCGAGAACACGTCTGCAAAGTCCTTTTGCAACCTGGCTACATCGGTGAGCTGGGAGGCGAGGTGATCTCCCCAGGGGTCAGAGTGAGTGACTGGATTTTGGTGATCACCTCTGGCCGAGATCGTCCTCGCCACTTACCGCCCGTCGCCAGCATCACCGGCTCCACCTCGCTCCATTTTTAAGGAGATTGAGGTGGTAGATTTAACGTGCCCGCTCGGTCCGTTCGAACCACCTCATAATTGAGATCCCCTACCCGCCGTGTGACCTCGAAGGTCCTTGCCATGGCGAGTAATTTAGAGCTAGAAGTGGGGAGCAATACAAGTACTTTATCTCCCGGTGCAAACTTGCGTAATCTGGCCCCCATTGTATAGCGGCGTTGCTTGTCCTGGGCCTGTAACAAATTCTCCATGGAGAACTGCCCCAAAGTGTGGAGTTTTGTTCTCAGGTCCAGCACATGCTGAATTTCATTTTACTCTCCAAGGTCCCTCCTCCCAAGTCTCCCTCAGGACGTCCCAAAACCCGCGGGCTGGCGGCCGTGCAGGAGCTCGAAGGGGAAAACCCGTGGAGGCTTGCGGGACCTCGCGCTGGCGAACAAAAGGGGTTCCAGCCATTTGTCCCAATTTTTGTCGTCTTCGTGAACGAACTTTCAATCATTGTTTTCAACGTCACGATTAAATCGTTCCACCAGGCCGTCCGTTTGTGGGTGATAGACGCTGGTGCGAATCAACTTAATTCCCAACAACTCATAAAGTTCGCGAATGGTTCGTGACATAAACGCGTGCCCTGATCGGTGAGAATCTCTTCGGGATTCCCACCGGAGATCATACTGAACAGAGCCTCCGCTACACTCTTTGCGGAAATGTTGCGGGCGCCCACTGCCTCCGGGTATCGGGTTGCATAATCCACCAGAACTAATGCAAACCGATGCCCTCGTGCTGACGTTCAATGGCCCGATGAGGTCCATACCAATTCTTTCGAAGGGGACCTGCATTAGCGGAAGGGCGCAAAAGGCGCTTTTGGGAGGCCGGGGATTCACTAACTGACATTCACGACAAGCCGCACACCACCGGGCGTACATTCTCGTGAATGCCCGGCCAAAAAGCGGGCCATTAAACGGTTGCCAAGGAAAGCCTCTGGGTCGTCCTGCGGCCCCATCTTCTGTACCGGCATGTGGGTGGGCGGGGCCGGGCTGTTGTACTCTCTCCGGCCCGAACCTCCCGGTCCATCCAGCTCCGGAACAGCTCATGTACTTCCGCTGGTTCTGGAGAGGCACAGAATCTCCTTTCCTGGTCTGCCCTCATGTCCATCAGCGCTTTGTGATGTTCCTGGTGGAGTCCCGCGAGCGACTGGATGACTTCCGCAAACGGCGATCTCGTCGGTGAGGACATGCTGGCAGCGGCGATCCGGCTTCCTTCCCGGGTTTTCAACCAGTGTAACAAAGTTCGTAGGAAGGAAGGAAGCGGACAGGGTTGGCTCGTGAAGACTCAGGTGTTTTTATTAACACAGATAAACTCACACAGGTGCGCACTCCGCGTCACCTGGCCACATCAACTCTCTCAATGTCTCAGCGATCACTCTCTGTATTCGTTCCGGCTGTCTCTCTCTTACAGCTCGTGCGCCCGAGTCTTCACTCCGTCTCTCTCTATGAACTCCTGTTCCACAGTGGCTTTTATCTGGTCTCCACGCCAATTACTGCAATCAGACACAGGTGTTCCTCATTTTGCACTTGACCCACTTACTTACCGCTGTCTCCTGAGTCCTTCTCCCGCTGCAGACTTCGCTGAACCACGCCCCCCTCGCCACAATATATATTTATATGAAGAGTTAATTTGCAAAAACAGATAACAGTTTTTTTTTATTATGCTTTCCAATTAATCTCAATCAAACTGCCGTCGGGTTATTTTCACTAGGTTATCTATTTTTGCTAATAAACTCATCGCATATATATGTATATATGTAAAAATATATTATTAACATTTGAGTTTTTTTAACTTTGAATGAATAGACAGACAGACAGACAGACAGACAGACAGACAGATAGATAAATATAGCAGTGAAAGGAAAGGCCTGAACGCTGATGTTTCGAGAGTCAGACTTGTATTTTCTATCTGTTTCTTTCCTCCGTACGCTTCACAGCCTCGCCGTGCCTCTCATTGTTCCACACTGTTTCTGTTCTTAAATAATAGAAGACCGCTGTGTTTTATGCATCCATTTCTGTCACGCTCAGTTTCACAAAAAAATGGAGCCGGAGACATGGATCCTGCACACAGATGTAACATGTAAACTCACATTCCTCCCTCCGACACAATTAGTTTTCATTGAACGCTATTGATCTTTCTCCCCGTTCAATTATATCCACACATGAATGTTTGTAGTCATTAGACGGGCTCTTTGTTGTGTCACCAACAGCAATTAAACGCAGCCGATGGGCCTTTTCCAGAAACGTCCATGTGGAACCGGGACTGCTATGAAATAAAAATGACACCCGTCCCTCGGTTACACTAGTAACGGCTGAATTCTTAAATGGGGAATTTTCTTCTGAAAAGTCTTTGATATGAGCAAGATGGCGTTTGTGATTTGAGAGGATAATATGTGAGTCCGTCCTGACAAACAAGAGCTCAAAGTGACTGTATCAGTGAAATAATCCAGAGTCTGTTTATCATAGACTGGGTTTGAATGCTCCAGATTCACTGCGAGTCTGTCAATCTACTATTTGCTGATTCTGAACAGAAAAATAACATTTGCATTGACTTATCAGATTTGGCCGTCCACACCAGATCAAGTTTGTTCTTGCTGTCTGCGTCCCGCTGAGCTGGCTGGACACATATTCACTTGTGATAAATATAGACACAACATATTCATGCAGAGCATTTTAATTTGCTTGACAATTATAACATATCCTGCTTATGAACATCCGATATTAGTTAGCAGATACAAATCAATAGTGAATCAAAGAAGAAAAATAAAAGACGATCTATGCATCATACAATATAGACGAGATGTTTAAAGTTTCAATGAACACACAGTGATTGTGTTACCAATAGCGGGGCATGTTGTCACACATGTTATGGGGTAAGTCGTCACAATGGGAATGCAACATTTATAAAACAAACAGCAAAAACATAAACAGTATTATACACTATACTGATCAAAACATTTTTTTTCAATGATTCACAGATTAATAGAAAGTTTAAAAGAACATTTATTAAAAACAAAAAAACATCAAACGTATATATATATATATATATATATAAAAAAGATTGTAACATTCTAAATATCTTTACTGTCACTTTTGATCAATTAAATGTGTCCTTGATGAATAAAAGTATTAATATCTATTTAAATCTCATAAATCTTACTGAACAGATGTAGCATATATACATATGAAAGCAATATTTTGGAAAGCAATACAGAAATCGTATTTAATAAACTATAGAATTAAATCACGTCAATACACACTAATAGCACCAACATTTAAGAAAAGCACTCAAACTATGAACATAATACTTTATTCCTTTTATGAACAATATCTGAGAGCACATTTCATCCACGATATACAGTAGGTCTATAAGCTTTTATATAACATTATATATTTTATAGATGTCGCGGTATTTTGAAATAAAGTAAGAATAGTATAATTAAAACTAGTATATATAGTATAGTTCTTAGTATATATTGCAACTCTTAGATACACAAATATAATATTGGAAGTTTAGCCTGGAGGAGAGAATTGAGAAATATTTTAATATATGACTATTTTATTTACTGAGATATTCCATGTGTGACAACTAGCCCCAGTCTCGTCATACACTGAATCAGCAACAAATATTTTTTTCCTATATTTATAAAAGCATGAATGCATGCCACATATGCACAATAGACTATATATTCCACTATATATATATATATATATATATATATATATATATATATATATTCTATACACTGCATATCCACAGACCGTCCTGAAGAACTGCCCCGACTATAACACATGCAATACCAAAAACAAAAACGCTAGATCAACGCTCACCTGAGTTTAAATGACAAAAACCACAGAAGTCAGTGGAGTGATAGTGATACGAGTGTATGCATGTGAGTTTGGGAAAGAGAAACTGCTCTCTCCCTTCTCTCAAGCAGCGTTTTTTACTAATTACACGCCAGAATGAGTAAAAGCGCGCAGTGAGGAGCAGCACAGCCCTTAATGATGTGCCACTTCACCTGGAGTCCTCCTCGCTCCTCCTATCCCGAAGCAGCTAATTACAGCCGTTCATAACCCTGACTCACACATCGGGAGCTCAACGGCACTGAAGTGTAGGGTGGTTTGGGATGGGCAACCCTAAAGAACGTCTCAACAATGTTAGCCCTGCTGTATATCACAGTAAGGGCAGAACCGGCCCGTGCCGAACACAGCATCAGGCTGATACTGTGCTGTTTGAACTCCATGATGCATCTGCCTGCTTTGAACAACAGTAAAGATGCACATTCTGTAGAGCTATGCGTAGATTGGGTACATGGTGCTGACAGCTGTGATGCACTGGAGACTGTAAAGTAAATCAACAGTGACCTCTTTCTCTCAGAGCTGGAATAACAGGCTGATATTCCACATATTCAGCTGGACATGAATCACAAGGAGATTACTCCCCGGGGTGGGGGGGGGGGGGTATTAAAATTGTATTATTTTATTTAAATTATTCAGGTATTTTATTTGTATTATTAAAACACAGTTTAAATGCAGCAATAATACTATTAATAATACAATATTTACAAACCCATTCATTGAGTAAGGTCTAATAAATGTTCAGAATGACCATATGGGTTATTATAGGTTATTATAGGTTAGGTTATCAAACTGAAATCATATATATTTATTTTTTACAAAAAATATTACTTTAAATATTTAAACAATAAATGTTTTTCAAACTTTTTAAATTTTTTAGCTGGTTACCAAAGCAACATTTGTAATTAATGTATTCATTTATTTATACTTACTGTACTAAAATAACTAAAACTGAAATTAAAATGTCTAAAAAGTGTATATAAATATAGAAACAATTTTAAAAAGAAAATACAAAAAATGAAATAGCTTTAAAAATAAAATGCAAACAGAAAATACAACTTATAATTTTTAACTTAAAATAAATGTATTAAACAAAAAATGTGTTACAATATATTTTAATAAAAAAGTATTAATTTAAGACAAATTTAAAATATTATGCATTTTATATATCAAATCTTACTTTATTGTAGCCATGGACAATAAGCATTGGTCACAAATATTTCAGTGTTCAATGATATTTTGAAAATTAATAGGGTATTTAGTTAAATTAACAAATAAATAAATAAATACAATGCAATTAAATCTGATTGTGCAAAATGCGGATACATGCACATCCCTCATTTTGTATTAATGGGTCAAGTGCATTACAACTGTTAACCTCCAGCCACGAACTATAAAACACTATACTACTATAATATGGCAGATTAAACGTTCCTATTAATAATTATATAAACATGTATTGTTGCATATATATATATATATATATATATATATATATATATAATGACTATTTATATAAAAACCTGTGTTAATCATATGTGCATCTGCTTTGCTTGGCTGCTCAAGGCCATGTGTTACAGTGATTTTACCACAGTTATGAGGGTTTTAGCACTGTGTTGTGTGGTAAAATCCCTGTATCACAGATTATTGCGAGTGTGTAATGAGCGAGTATGTGAAGTTAGCAGAGTTTCTCCATCACGCTCTGCGCCGGAGTGGCTCGTGTCAGTGACACTCTATCTGTCCGCCAGTGGTTTCTGAGCCGCTGACTCTGACTGACCAGCACAGATACGAGCGGTCAAACTCAGGTGAGCAGATTAGAGCACCTGTGGGGCCCTTTAATAAGAGCGGGGCCTGTCAGAGCTGATGATGTCCGGCTGAGAGTTTCCCCGACAGCCCCGGGCTGCAGGAGGATGGATGGTTTCACACCACGGCTTCTGACAGCATGTCACCAACTCCAGCCACACTGCACTCCATGTTCTTCAGCGTGTTTATATTTGTTGTTGAGTTGTTGTGGGCTTTTTTCCTCTGTTCCTATGAATGAAAACATCTTGCTGTCACACACATCACATCCAAGTGTTGTGAGGCCAGCCGAGGGTCCCTGACATGCTTCAAACACTCGACGAGATTGGGAAAAACTCCACCTGAACTACACTCACTCTCACATGAAGGCTTCTGCTGTTTGACATAGTTGTATTTTATATTATTTTTTATGTACATAATTTTTGCCTGTTTTATTGACTGGACAATGTGGACCCCTGGAAGCAGTGGACCACTTACACTCTGACTTTGCTGCAGTTGGAACAAACTACTGATTCGTCTGGCTGGAGGGGAACTGGCCCCCCGACTAAGCCTGGTTTCTCCCAAGGTTTTTTCTCCATTCTGTTTCTCCCTCATGTTGATTGTTAATTGGATTCCAGGTGTGTCTCGTCCTCCTCCCTGATTGTCCTGTCTTTAAAAGCCCCAGTCCTTTCTGTTAGTGCTTGTCAGGTCTCTATCATCCATTGTGCTACATGTGTTCCTCTGACCTGTGTATCCAGTGTTTGAAGGATTAAAATACTGTCATTTATATTTACTCATAATCTCCTCGTCCCTTGCTCAGCAATTCCATCACTCATGCTCTCAAACGTTCGCTCTCTGGAAAACAAACTGGACTTAATTCAACTCAGCTGGTCTACACAGCATGAGACAAGGGATTGTTGTCTGTTTGTTTTCACTGAAACATGGCTAAGCGACAACATCCCGGACTCCGCCATTCAGCTTCACGGACTTTCCTGCTGCAGAGCGGACAGAGATTCATCACTGTCTGGAAACACTCACGGGGGTGGCTTGTGTGTGTATATCAACAAAGAATGGTGTAACAATGCAGCGGTATTATCAAAACACTGTTCATCGCTGGTGGAGTTTATGGTTGTGAAATGACTGCACTGCCAAGTTCAGCTCCAACCACATCATCGTTTGCCGATGACACATCAGTGGTAGGTCTCATCAGCAACAACGATGAAACGCACTACAGAGAGGAAGTGGCACAGCTGGCTGAATGGTGTGGCGCTAACAACCTGTCCCTCAATGTGGAGAAGACAAAGGAGGTTTTGATGGATTTCAGGAGAAATCCTGTTGACCACCCCCCACTGACCATCGACAGCTCGACTGTGGAGAGAGTCAGCAGCACTAAATTCCTGGGGGTGCACATCACAGAGGACCTCACCTGGAGAACCAACACCATGTCTGTCTCCAAGAAGGCACAACAGCGCCTACACTTTCTCCGCCGGCTGAAAAGAGCAAGCCTCCCTCCACCCATCCTCACCACCTTCTACAGGGGTACCATTGAGAGTGTGCTGACCAGCTGCATCACTGTCTGGAACGGGAGCTGTTGTGCAGCAGACCGCAAGACCCTCCAGCGGACAGTGAACACCGCTGCAAAAATCATTGGTGCCCCTCTCCCCTCCATCCTGGATATTTTCCTTACACGATGCTCCAGCAAAGCAAAAAGTATTGTGAAGGACCCCACCCATCCCTCCCACAGTCTCTTCCAGCTCCTACCCTCAGGTAGACGGTACTGGAGTATCAGAGCCCGCTCCGCCAGACTGCTCAACAACTTTTTCCCCCAGGCTGTGAGAGCCCTGAACTCACATCACAATATCTGTAGAGTGATTATCCATATTTATAAAATATAGCTTTGAATTTTCGACTCGCTGTCACAAACGGACGCCAAAACGTTTGTAAGAGGCGGTGCCACTTTTACTGAAATGGCTATAACTTTTCAATGGAAATAGATATATTCGCAAAACTCGATACGCACATGTAAGACCTCAATCTGAGGTCACATGCAAAATATTGCTTAGTCGAGCCACTGTGTGGCTGTCCAATAGTCCAATTGACATGCAGTGTTTGTGTCCAAAGTGCCACAGCTGTCTGTGGAACATTTGTGGATCTCAAAAAATATGGTCGCCATTGGCCAATGAAGTTCGAGCACATTTCAGATGGGATTAACGGAGGCTGATTGAATCAACACTCTGTGGGTCTGTTTGACTTATGGGCCTAAAGGCCTATGATACATTTGAAAGACATCAGCCACTGGGTTGGAAGGCTGATTGCATGTAAATTATTGTATATGTTGTGACTTTTCACCCATACAAACATTCAAATGGCTGAGTTACTTATGCTTAACTTAGTTCATATAGTGTAGTCGTTATTACTCCCTAACACTGTACCACACAATGAAAGCCATGTGTACAAAGTTATATATATATATATATTTATATACCTTGGATAATATATAATAGAAACTGATATCAGATGTCAATAAATGGACATCTATCGGTCAACCTTTGATAAACTTTAGATGTAATACTAAGAATGTATCCTGAAAAATACAAACAAATCATGTGAACATCCATCAAAAATATCTGAAGATAACCTTCAAGACTAAAAGTTCACAAAATTCTCCAAAACCATGTTCGAGGACGCAGAGGCTTCACAAAGTCCTTCAAAACACAACCGAACGAGATTTCCCCATGACAGCGTGTAAATCTGATGTTGACAAAAAAGACAGCTACTTTTAAAAGTTACAATATAATATAAGTGTCATGAATCTGGTTGCCACTCACTACAACTGCACATCACCCATGGACTACATCTCCCATCATGCACTGCACACACACTTTCCCGTCCACCATTACACCAATCACACAGCTGTCACCATTCACTCATCAACTCTGATTGCCTCACCACACCTGCACCTCATTCACTCACTCACATAAAAGCAGCACACAAACACTCACCCAGTGCGAAGTCTTGTTTTCCCCTGGCTAACATTTCTGAGCGTTCTTTCTAGTTTGTCTTTCCATGTATTACCTGGACTGTTGACTTCCTCTCCTGATCGTTTGCTGCCTGCCTCTCTGACCTCGCCTGTTTACTGGTAATCCTCTCTGTCTGCCGCCTGCCCTGACCCTTTGCTCTGCTTCTGATTTCGACTCTGCCTTGTCTACGTTGCCCTCGATACCCCTGCTTGATATTTGCCTGTTTGACCTTGTACTAATAAAGCTGCTAGTGGATCTACTCTCGCCTCTGACCTGTCATTCGTTACAGAAGACTTCGCCAAGGATGAATCCAGCAGTCAAATTGATGTTACTCCGCCAGGGTACAAGGTCCATTGAGGACTATGTCATGGACTTCCTCGAACTGGCACACCTGACTCATAAGGACAAACTCTGCTTAATGATATTTTTCCATGGGGGCTTATCTGAACCTCTTCGTTCAATCATGCCGCTGCATGATCCCAACTGGACGTTGGAGAGGTATATGGATACCGCACTACAGCTGAGTGGCTCTCCTTGTACGGTGGGTGCCACGCAGGAGCTTGCAGAGCCCGCTCCGTCCCAGGAGCTCGCAGAGTCCGCTCCAGAGCCCGCTCCTCCCAGGAGCTCGCAGAGTCCGCTCCAGAGCCCGCCTGCCCCAGGAGCTCGCAGAGTCCGCTCCAGAGCCCGCCTCCCAGGAGTCGCAGAGTCCGCTCCAGAGCCCGCCGTCCCAGGAGCTGCAGAGTCCGCTCAGAGCCCGCTCCGTCCCAGGAGCTCGAGAGTCCGCTCAGAGCCGCCTGTCCCCAGGAGCTCGCGAGTCCGCTCCAGAGCCCGCTCCGTCCCAGGAGCTCGCAGAGTCCGCTCAGAGCCCGTCCCAGGAGCTCGCAGAGTCCGGCTCTCCAGAGCCCGCCCCGTCCCAGGAGCTCGCAGAGTCCGGCTCAGAGCCCGCTCCGTCCCAGGAGCTCGCAGAGTCCGCTCCAGAGCCCGCTCCGTCCCAGAGCTCGCAGAGTCCGCTCCAGAGCCGCCTCCGTCCCAGGAGCTGCAGAGTCCGCTCAGAGCCCGCCTCCGTCCCAGGAGCTGCAGAGTCCGCTCCAGAGCCGCCGTCCCAGGAGCTCGCAGAGTCCGCTCAGAGCCCGCCTCCGTCCCAGGAGCTCGCAGAGTCCGCTCCAGAGCCCGCTCCGTCCCAGGAGCTCGCAGAGTCCGCTCCAGAGCCCGCTCCGTCCCAGGAGCTAGAGTCGCTCCAGAGCCCGCCTGCCCCAGGAGCTCGCAGAGTCTCGCTCCAGAGCCGCTCCGTCCCAGGAGCTCGCGAGTCCGCTCCAGAGCCCGCTCCGTCCCAGGAGCTCGCAGAGTCCGCTCAGAGCCGCCGTCCCAGGAGCTCGCAGAGTCCGCTCCAGAGCCGCTCCGTCCCAGGAGCTCGCAGAGTCCGCTCAGAGCCCGCTCCGTCCCAGGAGCTCGCAGAGTCCGCTCAGAGCCCGCTCCGTCCCAGGAGCTCGCAGAGTCCGCTCAGAGCCCGCCTCCGTCCCAGGAGCTCGCAGAGTCCGCTCCAGAGCCGTTCCTGTCCCAGGAGCTCGCAGAGTCCGCTCCAGAGCCCGCTCCGTCCCAGGAGCTCGCGAGTCCGCTCAGAGCCCGCCTCCGTCCCAGGAGCTCGCAGAGTCCGCTCCAGAGCCGCTCCGATCCAGGAGCTCACAGAGTCCGCTCAGAGGCCGCTCCGATCCAGGAGCTCACAGAGTTCGCTCAGAGGCCGCTCCGATCCAGGAGCTCGCAGAGTTCGCTCAGAGGCCGCCTCCGATCCAGGAGCTCGCAGAGTCCGCCCAGAGCCGCTCCGTCCCAGGAGCTCGCAGAGTCTCGCTCAGAGCCTGCCTCCGTCCCAGGAGCTCGCAGAGTCCGCTCAGAGCCCTCCTCCCAGGAGCTCGCAGAGTCCGCTCCAGAGCCCGCCTCCGCCCCAGGAGCTGCAGAGTCCGCTCCAGAGCCCGCTCCTCCCAGGAGCTCGCAGAGTCCGGCTCAGAGCCCGCCTGCCCCAGGAGCTCGCAGAGTCCGCTCCAGAGCCCGCTCCTCCCAGGAGCTCGCAGAGTCCGCTCTAGAGCCGCTCCGTCCCAGGAGCTCGCAGAGTCGCTCCAGAGCCCGCTCCGTCCCAGGAGCTCGCAGAGTCCGCTCCAGAGCCCGCTCCGTCCCAGGAGCTCGCAGAGTCCGCTCCAGAGCCCGCTCCGTCCCAGGAGCTCGCAGAGTCCGCTCCAGAGCCCGCTCCGTCCCAGGAGCTCGCAGAGTCCGCTCCAGAGCCCGCTCCGATCCAGGAGCTCACAGAGTTCGCTCCAGAGGCCGCTCCGATCCAGGAGCTCACAGAGTTCGCTCCAGAGGCCGCTCCGATCCAGGAGCTCACAGAGTTCGCTCCAGAGGCCGCTCCGATCCAGGAGCTCACAGAGTTCGCTCCAGAGGCCGCTCCGATCCAGGAGCTCACTGAGTCCGGCTCTCCTTCGTCTCCGCTGGTCCCGCCCAGCTCTCCTTCGTCTCCGCTGGTCCCGCCCAGCTCTCCTTCGTCTCCGCTGGTCCCGCCCAGCTCTCCTTCGTCTCCGCTGGTCCCGCCCAGCTCTCCTTCGTCTCCGCTGGTCCCGCCCAGCTCTCCTTCGTCTCCGCTGATCCCGCCCAGCTCTCCTTCGTCTCCGCTGGTCCCGTTCAGCTCACCGATGCCTCCGCTGATCCCGTTCAGCTCACCGATGCCTCCGCTGATCCCGTTCAGCTCACCGATGCCTCCGCTGATCCCGTTCAGCTCACCGATGCCTCCGCTGATCCCGTTCAGCTCTCCGATGCCTCCGCTGATCCCGTTCAGCTCACCGATGCCTCGGCTGGTTCCGTCCAGCTCACCTATGCCTCCGCTGGTTCCGTCCAGTTCACCGATGCCTCCGCTGATCCCGTTCAGCTCACCGATGCCTCCGCTGGTTCCGTCCAGTTCTACCGAGCGCCCAAGAGAGTCAGAGCCGCCCGAGCGCCACCGAGATTCAGCGCTTCCAGAGTGCCCCCTCGAGGTGGTGGAGTTCACCAAGAACTTTCATGGAGGGAGCTCCCCTCCATTGCTCACGGAGACCCCGGACCCGCCATGGCCCATGAGGTCCCCTGATCCATCATGGCTGCCCGAGGCCCCGGATCTACCATGGCCGCTAAAACTCCCTGCCTCGGTTCCTGAAACCAAATGTGCTCTCTCTGCCTCTTGTGTCTCCGTTTCCTCTAGGTCCCAGTCTCGGCCAGGGATCGCTGCTCCGCCCTGGAGGGCACCTGCTCTGTTGTGGAGACCTCCTGTCTCGTCTGCTCCGCCCTGGAGGGCGCCTGTCTCGTCTGTTCCGCCATGGAGGGCACCTGTCTCGTCTGTTCCGCCCTGGAGGGCGCCTGTCTCGTCTGCTCCGCCCTGGTGGGCGTCTGTCTCGTCTGCTCCGCCCTGGTGGGCGTCTGTCTCGTCTGCTCCGCCCAGGTGGGCGCCTGTCACGTCTGCTCCGCCCTGGTGGGCGTCTGTCTCGTCTGCTCCGCCCTGGTGGGCGCCTGTCACGTCTGCTCCGCCCTGGTGGGCGTCTGTCACGTCTGCTCCACCCTGGTGGGCGTCTGTCTCGTCTGCTCCGCCCTGGTGGGCGTCTGCTCCGCCCTGGTGGGCGCCTGACCTGCCAGAGTCACTCCACGTCTCCGTCGACCTGCCAGAGTCACTCCACGTCTCCGTCGACCTGCCAGAGTCACTCCACGTCTCCGTCGACCTGCCAGAGTCACTCCACGTCTCCGTCGACCTGCCAGAGTCACTCCACGTCTCCGTCGACCTGCCAGAGTCACTCCACGTCTCCGTCGACCTGCCAGAGTCACTCCACGTCTCCGTCGACCTGCCAGAGTCACTCCACGTCTCCGCCGACCTGCCGGAGTCACCTCACGCCTCCGCCGACCTGCCGGAGTCACCTCACGTCCCTGCTGTCTCTTCCGCCCCGCCCTGGTGGGCTCCTGTCTCATTGGCCCCACATGGACCTGGCCCTCCGTTCCCTCCACCTCCGCTCCACCGCCCTCCTGGATTGTGCCGGGTGTGTGTGAAGCGTCTGGAAGCCGCTCTTTGGGGGGGGGCTCTGTCATGAATCTGGTTGCCACTCACTACAACTGCACATCACCCATGGACTACATCTCCCATCATGCACTGCACACACACTTTCCCGTCCACCATTACACCAATCACACAGCTGTCACCATTCACTCATCAACTCTGATTGCCTCACCACACCTGCACCTCATTCACTCACTCACATAAAAGCAGCACACAAACACTCACCCAGTGCGAAGTCTTGTTTTCCCCTGGCTAACATTTCCGAGCGTTCTTTCTAGTTTGTCTTTCCATGTATTACCTGGACTGTTGACTTCCTCTCCTGATCGTTTGCTGCCTGCCTCTCTGACCTCGCCTGTTTACTGGTAATCCTCTCTGTCTGCCGCCTGCCCTGACCCTTTGCTCTGCTTCTGATTTCGACTCTGCCTTGTCTCGTTGCCCTCGATACCCTGCTTGATATTTGCCTGTTTGACCTTGTACTAATAAAGCTGCTAGTGGATCTACTCTCGCCTCTGACCTGTCATTCGTTACAATAAGATTTTTGTGAGGTGAGCTGGCCTAGCATCAGAAAAGACACACAAAACAGAAAGTTCAAAGCCTCAGTCTGCTGTTTGAAGAACAATACACAGCTGCAATTGAACGTCTGATGTTAGGAAGACATTGAGAGGTTTTTACACATTAATCTCCGGCACTGATGATTGCTTTATCAGTTTACCAGTAGTGCAATATGCTCATCACTTCCAGATCAGAGATCCAGATGCATTGTGAATGCTCTCATCTGACCCTCTGGATGACGATGAGACGCTGTGAGCGAGTTCATCATCGACACTCGAGGAGCCAAACAGATATGAACAATGAACCACATGCACTTCATTCACAATAGCGCATGCTGTGACAATAGATGTGTTAATATTGTGAGATTACTGGCGCCACCTGATACTAGAATACTCCACCGCCGTCTCCCAACGCTTCATGCGGATTTTGCTATGGATTTACATTCGACCAGATTGTATTTATTAGCTCAAACCTCTCCTCGTCTTTGTTCTCATCAAACGGCGAGCTGCAAAATCAGCTGGGTTTTCATCACCAGAGAAAAGAAGATTTTTGAAAAGCTGGGTTTTGTGTTGGGCTGTCTACGGCGATCGTGGGATTCCATCAGTGGGAGTTTGTGATGGCATGTAGCGTCCATCAGATCGGCGCTCTCGGCAGATAAGCTGTTTATGTTTCTCATTCAGCGGTTACACAGGCCAGCAAGTGTAAACACAGCAGTAGCTTTTTTAATTGTGCAGTAGCTGGTGTCGTTCCTCTGTCAAATTAACACACACTCCCTGCCAGATTAGAGCAGGCCAACACCACAACGCTTGTCACTGGATCAGCTTAAACTTTGCACAGAGAGCGTGCGGGAGAGCGATAACACAGCCGCCGATGTTTGCCATGCTCAGCTTTTGGAGTCTTCACTGCCTTCTGGTCCTGAGAACGAACGAGCGAGCGAGAGCGAGAGCGAGAGAGAGAGAGAGAGAGAGAGATAGAGAGAGAGTTGTGGAGGGCGTCTTATCTGTGGTTGGTGACATCAGAGTGACACATGGTGTGAAACGAGATGCTAATGAGATAAATGTGCATCTGAGGACTGTATCTGTCAGTGAGATCATTAACATATCATGGGTTAAGGATGGAAATAATCACTCAAAAATGGATTCAGACATTTTCCACTGAGCTTTAATTGCTTTATGTTTTGAAATTGTATTCTGTAGCGCTGACATGCCGGTCATGCTATATAGGCCTACTGTACGTGTTTATGTATCTGTCATTGTAATTATGAATTTAATTCTAAAAAACGATCAGCTAAGGATAGAAAATGCAACATTTGAACTACAGTACACCAAAATAAAATTTTCCAAACTCCAAAAATGTATTCATAAATGTGAAAATTCCACAAAAAATTAAGCGACGACGTAACACATTGCATTAAACATTGAAATTTAAAGTAGAATAAAGGCAGAATATGGTGCATTCTTGTATTTACGAATAATCTATTTTTTTTATATATATATTTATATTTTTACAGTGTACCACCTACTGTACTGAAAAATCATAATAACAACGATAACAATTTATTTTACAGAATGACAGTGAAATTACAATGAAATGACTTATCACTGTCTAAATGTATTTGCTTTCAAACATTCACTTGTTAATAGACCATGTTTTATTATTATGACAGAAAAACACGGAGACCTTAAAGTCAGCATTACATTTATTTTCTAAATACATATTACTGATCTTATTGTCAATGATTAATCTGTGCATGTTTCATTTTTAAAATGTTTTTGACCTGTAATGTTTTCAAATCATCTGTCTTAGTGTTATTAAACTCAGCCCTCCACCTCACGCTCATCTGCATACTTTTTGAGTAAAACGCCCACATCTTATCCAATCAACATTCGATGCACAGAACCAAGTGTTTATCACAATATGAAAAAACATATCTGCTACTACTTTTGGTTTTTTACTTCTCCGTTGTTGACAACTGATTCATAAACATTTCTCGTTACAGGTTTTTGAAGATGGTTGCACATGTTGCATTTCCTAAACACTTTATAAGTGACTCAATCTCACAGTGCTTGTTTATTTGGAGTATCATTTAACGTGAATTGAGCTAAAAACACAGGCTCATGTGCTGCTAAATGAACACAGAGCTCCTTCACTCTCAGACTCGCTGCATGTCTGACTATAGGCCAGATTTACTAACATAAAGCACCAGTGCAAACCCCGTTTGGCTTCTGATCACTGTTAGGATTTACTACAGACAAATGGTGAAGAATTGGCCTTGAAAAGGCATGGATGCAGCTATTTCTGAGGCTGATCCTATTGCATTTAGGAACATTTATGGGAGGAGAGAGTTTAAATGAATCATGAGTTGCAATTAACTAATATTTACACTCATAATTTTACTGGTATTTACACCAAATGTTAAACCCCCAAAAGGCACATCTTAACACATTAGCGCTCTCATGTTAATTAGCGCTCTCATGTTAATTTAGTAAAACATCTCAAAATCTCATAACATCAACTTATTTTCTCTGGTGATGTATGAAGGACTTTTACAATCATTTATTCATTTAAACTCCGCCTCTGCATATACAGTATTTTTGAGAGCCACGCCCACATCTCAATATCAAATCAACAACCAAGTCATGCAAACAAGGACAACATTTTTATTATATTTCAATAATCTGTTACACTTAGATATTTGTTGCAATTCGACAGAAAAAAACTGCCACTACTTTCAGCTTCATTGCAACTTTAAAGCTTATGTATTGTTTGCAACAACTTTTGGGAGGATGGTTGCATGTGTTATGTGTTCTAATATATGTTATAAGCTGTACACTTAGTGCTTGCAGAGATGCAGTTTATTATTTTTTTTTTACTGTAAACAGAACTGAAAACTGATCATGAGCAGCTGATGTATAAATTAACAAAGAGCTGGGCTTCGCTCTCAGAGTTACTACATGTCAGACTATACAGGTGCATCTCAATCAATTACAATGTCTTGAAAAGTTCAATTATTTCAGTAATTCAACTCAAATTGTGAAACTTGTGTATTAAATAAATTCAATGCACACAGACTGGAGTAGTTTGAGTCTTTTGTTCTTTTAATTGTGATGATTTTGGCTCACATTTAACAAAACCCCACCAATTCACTATCTCATCAAATTAGAATTCTTCATAAGACCAATAAAAACATTTTTAGTGAATTGTTGGCCTTCTGGAAAGTATGTTAATTTACTGGGTATGTACTCAATACATGGTAGGGGCTTCTTTTGCTTTAATTACTGCCTCAATTCGAGTGGCATGGAGCTGATCAATTTGTGGCACTGCTTAGGTGGTATGGAAGCCCAGGTTTCTTTGACAGTGGCCTTCAGCTCATCTGCATTTTTTGGTCTCTTGTTTCTAATTTTCCTCTTGACAATACCTCATATATTCTCTCTGTGCTTCAGGTCTGGTGAGTTTGCTGGCCAGTCAAGCACACCAACACCATGGTTATTTAACCAACTTTTGGTGCTTTTGGCAGTGTGGGCAGGTGCCAAATCCTGCTGGAAAATGAAATCAGCATCTTTAAAAAGCTGGTCAGCAGAAGGAAGCATGAAGTGCTCCAAAATGTATTGGTAAACGGGTGCAGTGACGTTGGTTTAAAAAAAAAACACAATGGGCCAACACAAGCAGATGACATTGCAACCCAAATCATCACAGAATGTGAAAACTTAACACTGGACTTCAAGCAACTTGGGCTATGAGCTTCTCCACCCTTCCTCCAGACTCTAGGACCTTGGTTTCCAAATGAAATACAAAACTCGCTCTCATCTGAAAAGAGGACTTTGGACCACTGGGCAACAGTCCAGTTCTTCTCTTTAGTCCAGGTAAGACGCCTCTGAGGACAACTGTATTCAAATTCCTCGACACGTCAGTGTGTGGTGCTCTTGATGCCTTGACCCCAGCCTCAGTCCATCCCTCGTGAAGTTCACCCAAATTCTTGAATCGATTTTGCTTGACAATCCTCATAGGGCTTCTCTCGGATGGTTGTGCATCTTTTTCTTCCACACGTTTTCCTTCCACTCAACTTTCTGTTAACATGCTTGGATACAGCACTCTGTGAACAGCCAGCTTCTTTGGCAATGAATGTTTGTGGCTTACCCTCCTTGTGAAGGGTGTCAATGATTGTCTTCTGGACAACTGTCAGATCAGCAGTCTTCCCCATGATTGTGTAGTCTAGTGAACCAAACTGAGAGACCATTTTGAAGGCTCAGGAAATCTTTACAGGTGTTTTGAATTGATTATCTGATAGGCATGTCGCCATATTCTAATTTGTTGAGATTGGTGACTTGGTGGGTTTTTGTTAAATGTGAGCCAAAATCATCACAATTAAAATAACCAAAGACTTAAACTACTTCAGTCTGTATGCATTTAATTTATTTAATACACAAGTTTCATAATTTGAGTTGAATTACTGAAATAAATGAACTTTTCACGACATTATAATTTATTAAGATGCACCTGTATATGTGTAGAATTGTGCAGTATGTTTTGTTATTGTTTACGATTCATGTGGGTCACACTATTCATATCAGAAAACGCCATGTCGTGTTTGGCGAGGTAACATGATGTACACGCGTGCATGAGGTGGACTGGTTGCTGTGTAAGAGAATGTCTGTACACAGGCCTCTGGCATCATGTTCAACCGTCGTGACACTTCCCAACATGCCAATCTGCAAAGCTTCTCATTAATATGCAAATCAGATCTGTCTTTCACAGATCTATTTTTTTTTTTTTTTTTTTTGTTAGTGAGAGAGACACACCATATAAGACTTCAATAAGGCTGGCATATTCACCGTTAGCGGATCACATGCTCCGGAGACAGACATGCACCGGGACTGTGACCTTTCACATTCAGGTTACACGTCAACAGGCAGGGAGCTTTTGACCGTCCCTCATGAATATTGTAATTACCTGCTCAGCGCCGGCCGCGTCTCAATACATGGCTGAGCTTTAAGGGAGCGGGTGACATGACATAAGCATACGGCGGTCCCTGAGCCCACTCATTAACCCTTCTCATACCCGGCACATCAGCCTGCCTGAGGGACAGAGACAATGTTTTAATTGGTCCATGTGATATTTGTAGAACAGCTGCTGTCTGTGACATAATGAGGGTAGATCTGAGCCAGAGGAGCTGAAAGCCAGCAGGATTATTGAGTGGATGAGACTTGATGACTTGGAGAGGGGACAGGACAGGTGAGCTCATTTCAGAAGAAACTGTGAGTGCTGTTTGTCTGTGCAAAACTCACCACCACGACTCAATGTGATGCAGCCAGATGCCAGTTGTAGCGCCCTAAGATTTTTGTTCTTTATATTTCAGTTTAGTTTTTCACTAATTATGACGCTTTTTTTATTATGCTTTATTTTCTTCAAAAATATGTTAAGTTTCCCCACAATATGCCTCCATTAAAAAAAAATACTTTTCTTGATAACTTTTTGAAAACTGACCAGTGGATTTCTATTTACCATCATGCCTTGCAGTGGACTGAATAAGCTATTAGTGTTTACTTCTGTTGAATTTGACATTGATTGATTGATTGATTGATTGATTGATTGATTGATTGATTGATTGAAGCAGAACATTTGTTGTTTAGAGTGTTCAGTCTGGAGTTGAGACAGAAGAGGTGTTGAACTGCTCAAGCCAACAGATCTACAGTTCTTACGCTTTTCAGGTGGTCAAACTATGAAAGTTTCATATTTAAAGGTGAGACAGGACAAAACATGAGCACTGAAATAATAAGTGACATCTGCAGACAGCGATATCTCACTAAAGGTTACTGACCGCTGTCAGCAGAAGCTCTCTAATCCATGTAGGAAAACACAGATTGAATCAGCAGAGCCATGATCACTGCAAATGTCTGACGTCCAGCATCTCCAGCACCATCTTTACATTATATGTATTCTCAGCTCATCTCCGCAGTGTTTTATCAGCATGTGTATTTGCAGGAAATCAAACCCATGATCTCGGAGTAGCCGTGTAATGCTCCAGCAGCGGACTATTCATCTGACCTGTCAGAGCCACACTATCTAGAACATGATGCACATGCTTACGCTTACAACACACATGCTCACAAGACCTCAGCACTTTCATATAGCACACAAATGTCTGTGTGTGTACAGTGCCATGAAATGGTTTTTGCCCCCTTCGTTTGTTTTTTGTTTCTTTTTTGCATATATCACTCTTAAAAGATTCAGGTCATCAAACTAATTGTAATATTACACAAAGATAAGCAAATGAGTAAATGCAAAATGCAGTTTTGACAATGATTAATTGGATTATTAATGGAAAAAAGCTGTCGACAGCTGCCGAAGTAATTGCAGAATAACTGGTTGTATAACTAAATCGAAATACAACTAAAATAAATCGAATAACTGGTTGTGCAACCCTTTGCAGCAACAACTGCAATCAAGCCTTTGCTGTGGAGGAATTTTGGCCCACTATTCTTTGCAGAATTGTTTTAATTCAGCCACATTGGAGGGTTCTCGAGCATGAATGGACTGTTTAAGATCAAGCCACAGCATTTTAATCGGATTTAAGCACAGACTTTGAATTGGCTGCTCCAAAACCTTAAGTTAGTTTTTCTCGAGCCATTCAGAGGTGAACTTGCTGGTGTGCTTGGGATCATTGTCCCGCTACATACACAAAAGTGTGCTTGAGGTCACAAACTGATGGCCGGAAATTCTCCTTCAGGATTTTCTGATAGAGTGGAGAATTCATGGTTCCATCAATTATTGCAAGTTGTCCAGGTCCTGAAGCTGCAAAGTCTGCAAAGCAGCTGTCTGATGACGACATAGAGGCGTATTCAGATTCTGTAATGTGTTTTATCAGGAAGTGTATAGAAGATAATAATCGCATCTACCCCAACCAAAAACGTGGATTAATAGCGATGATCAGCCTTGTCAGCGGACATCTGCCTTTAAATCCGGAAACACTGACGATCGAAAACAAGCCAGTTACGATCTCAGGAGATCCATCAAAGCCGTAAGCGGCAATATAAAACAAAGTTGAAGAACATTTCAACACCAACAACGCAAGAAACATGTGGCAGGGCATCAACAACATCACCGGTTTTAAAGGGAATAAACCAGCTACTGTGAACATTGCCGCCTCTCTACCGGACGAGCTCATCACTTTTTATGCTGGTTTCGTGGCTGACACCACCGCCCACACAGAGACGCTCCGCGGCTGAGTCCACTCTCCCTTTCTGTCGCGGATGTAACCCGATCCTTCAAACGGGTGAACATCCGCCGTGGGTCCGGATGGTATACCAGGCCGTGTGCTCAAAGCATGCGCTTTCCAACTAGCCGGGGTTTTTACAGACATTTTCAATCTGTCCCTCTCTCTGTCTGTGGTTCCCACATGCTTCAAAAAAATCCACCATTGTGCCCATACCTAAGAAAAATAAAATCACATGCTTGAATGACTGGAGGCCTGTTGCTCTGACCCCCATCTTCAGCAAGTGTTTTGAGAAGCTCGTCAGAGAATACATCTGGCTCTGTGCTGCCTGCTTCACTGGACCCACTACAATTTGCATATCGCAGTAACCGTTCCACAGATGATGCTATTGCCTTCACCCTGCACACTGCTCTCTCCCACCTGGAAAAAAAGAACGCCTATGTGAGGATGCTGTTCGTGGATTATAGTTCAGCATTTAACATCATAGTGCCTGCCACACTGGTTGTGAAGCTTCAGACTCTCGGACTAAACAGATCTCTGTGTAGCTGGATCCTGGACTTCCTGACAGGCAGAAGTCAGGTGGTCAGAATGGGCAACAACACCTCATCTCCTCTGACCCTCAACACTGGTGCTCCGCAGGGCTGCGTCCTCAGCCCACTCCTGTACTCCCTGTACACACATGACTGTGCAGCTACACACAGCTCCAATGTCATCATCAAATTTGCTGATGACACAACGGTGATAGGCCTGATCACTGACAACGATGAGATGGCCTACAGAGAGGAGGTGAGTACCCTGACTAAATGGTGTCAGGAGAACCACCTCTCACTCAACATCGACAAGACCAAGGAGCTGGTGGTGGATTACAGGAGACAGAGCAGAGAACACACACCCATCACCATCGACAAGACACCTGTGGAGCGGGTAAACAGCTATAAGTTCCTCGGCGTTCACATTACCAAGGATCTCACATGGTCCACTCACACAGACACAGTGCTGAAGGCACATCAGCGCCTCTTCTTCCTGAGACGGTTGAGGAAGTTTGGAACGAGCCCCAGTAACCTCAGATCCTTCTACACCTGCACTGTGGAAAGCATCCTGACCGACTGTATCACCGCCTGGTTTGGAAACAGCACCGCTGGCAACCGCAAAGCTCTGCAAAGTGTCTTGCGAACTGCCCACCACATTGTTGGAGGTGAGCTTCCCTCCCTCCAGGACATCTACACCAGGCGGTGCATTAAGGAAAGCCAGGAGGATCATCAAGGACTCCAGCCACCCGTCCCACAGACTGCTCTCTGCTGCCCTCAGGAGACGTCTCCGCAGCATCCGATCTCGCACTAGCCGACTGAGGGATAGCTTTTCCCTCAGGCTAATGAACAGTCAGAACTAATTCACCCTACATCACACTCCCACTCACACAACATGCCATGCACTGCACATTAACACAGTTCCACTGGACTACACGCACACACTGCACTAACACAACCTATCTGCTAACACTGGATACCATACAATGCACATTCACGACATTGCATATGTATAATCTGCTGCACCTTTGCAAAACTATCTTTTGCACAACTAATCTGTATTGTTGCACAAATATACTGTACAATGTATAATCTGTTGCACCTTCACATATTATTATGTATAGATGTGTACATAATGTAGAATGTGTAAAATGTGTATTGGTAACTAAGTATGTCTTATAGTGCACTGTGTGTACTGAGTATATGTATGTGTTTTTTTGCACATTGTCTTCTGTACAGTCTGTAAGTATAGGTACTGTCTATATGTAAATTGTTGTTGTTTTTTTTGCACTGTCTGGAGCACGCTCTCAATGATTTAACTCACCAAGGCACTTGTGCTGTGGTGATGTGACAATAAAAGTGATTTGATTTGATGTTGGTTTTACACCAGATGCAATGGGACACACACCATCCAAAAAGTTCAACTTTTGTCTCATCAGTCCACATAATATTTGCCCAAAGGTCTTGGGGGTAATCAAAATATTTGTTTTGGGTAAATGTGAGACGAGCCTTTGTGTTCTATTTGGTCAGCAGTGGCTTTTGCCTATGAACTCTCCCATGGATGGCGTTTTTGCCCAGTCTCTTTCTTATTGTTGAATCATGAACACTGACCTTAATTGAGGAAAATGAGGCCTGCAGTTCTTTAGATGTTGTTCTGGGTTCATTGATGTCCTCCTGGACGAGTCGTCGTTGCCAGCCAACCACTCCTGGGAAGGTTCACCACTGTTCCAAGTTTTCTCCATTTGTGGATAATGGCTCTGACCGTAGTTCACTGGAGTCCCAAAGCCTTAGAAATGGCTTTATGACCTTTTCCAGACTGATATATGTCAACCATTTTGTTTCTCGTCTGTTCTTAAATTTATTCAGATAGCGGCATTTTGTGTTGTTCATTAAGCGTGCTTTACTTTGTCAAACAGGTTTTATGTTCTTGATTCAACCGGTCTAGGGCGGTAATCAGGTCTGGGTTTGGCTAGTGAAATTTAAATCATCTTTCTAAAATAATGTGGTTAGTCACAGTTATTTCATGATTTAACAGGAGGGGCCAGGTAGATTTGGACAGCTTTTTTCCCTTAATAAATTAAACCATTATTTAAAATGTTCAAGAAATCAGTCTAAGATGATTTGAGCTTTGTGACATGGTGCTGTAATCTGCTGGAAGTAGCATAAGAAGATGGGTACACTGTAGTCATAAACGGATGGACATGGCCAGCAACAATATTCAGGTTGGCTGTGGCATTTAAACGATGCTCAATTGGTACTTTGGTACCAAGAAAATATCCCCCACACCATTACACCATCACCAGCCTGAACCGTTGAGACTTGGCAGGATGGATCCATGCTTTCATGTTCTTTATGCCAAATTCTGACCCTACCATCTGAATGTCGCAGCAGAAATTGAGACTCCTCAGACCAAGCGATGTTTTATCCAATCTTCTATTGTCCAATTTTGGTGAGTCTGTGTGAATTGTAGCCTCCGTGTCCTTTTCTTAGCTGACAGACCCATTGTGGTCTTCTGCTGCTGGAGCCCATCTGCTTCAGGGTTTGACGTGTTGTGTGTTCAGAGATGGTATTCTGCATACCTTGGTAACGAGTGATTATTTGAGTTACTGTTGCCTTTCTATCTCTAACCAGTCTGCCCATTCTCCTCTGACCTCTGACATCAACAAGGCATTTCGTCCACACAACTGCCGCTCACTGGATCATTTCTCTTTTTGGACCATTCTCTGTAAACCCTAGAGATAGTTGAGCATGAAAATCCCAGTAGATCAGCAGTTTTTGAAAGACTAAGACCAGCCCGTCTGGCACCAACAACCATTCTACGTTAAAAGTCACTTAAATCCTCTTTTTCCCCATTCTGATGCTCGGTTTGAACTTCAGCAAACCGTCTTCACCACATCTTGATACCTAAATGCATTGAGTTGCTGCCATGTGATTATCTGTCTATGTGCACTAAATAATATGTGTTTATTTAGCAACAATAGTAAATGCATCATTCTAAAGGGTGTTTTTGAGTTGCCAAAATAAGCTCTAAAGAGCACTGTACCTCATCGATCTGTAGAAGTAAACTTGAGCGATTTCGCCTGGCTGTGCGTTCCTCAGCTGTGTCTCTGCCTCTCATATATAAATATAAATGATGTGTGTTTGCCCGATACAGAATTCAGAATGGCGTCGAGAAGCAAAATCCAGTGCAGAGAAGAAAACGGCCGCTGATGAAACTGAATGCAAATGAAACAGGTGAGGAGAGGAAGGCAGAGCGCAAGGACAGCAAACGTGCCACCATCTGCCTCTCCAAACCACCAGAAACATCCATCTAGAACAGACAACATATTCCCCTCATCAGCTGCGCGTTGACAAGCCTCTGTCACACTACAGTGCAGCCCAGGCAAATTAGAGTCGCCCGCTGAGAGCTTGTAAATGGGAAATTGAGGGGAAAGTCAGAGCTTTCAATGTGAGAAATTCACAGACAGACACACAGAGAGACTGTACAGGCTGGACAAATATTTGATAGCCATGCTGTCACTGCTTTTAACACCGCCGATGAAATCGGCTTGACAGCCACAGCGCCGCTATTTCAGGGCTTTTATCATTCGAGTCGGCTTGAGTGACACCGGCGCTAACCTCCCAGGTTACACTAACAGACATCAAGGCACCAATCAAGGCTGCCAAAGAGGGCCTGTCTCACTGAGTTTGGATGGGAGCTTTCCGCTCGGCCGTCTCCGACTGACAAGCACCTTAAAAAGGCCTGTCAGTTGGACATGAATTGCAGTGACCTCCAGGGCCTCATCCAGGAAATTCAAAAATTAATGTAAATGTACTTGAGGGCTGAGCCATTCTTCTGTGAAGCATTGCCAAAAATGAAATATTCAAAGGTGAGAGTTAATACCTAGGAACACGGTGGACAGATCTCCTTGCCTCCGTTTGGGGAGAATTCTAGCCGAATATATTTCAGCCTCTCCTGATTTGAGAGACAATTTCGAGCCGCTGAATTATTCAGATGGAGAGTGTTTTGAAACGATACGCTGCTTTATCTGAGCGTGGATGTAATAGGTCATCATGTGGCACTTTGGGGCTCGATGCCATAACGCTAAATGAAACGCTCGTCTCCTTTGTGATTCAGTGAATTATTTAGATTTTACTGCGATTTATTGACTTCAAAAGGATCAGTCAATGAATTACAATCAATGCAGACTGAAGCTTCAAAAAGAAAGCACAAGTAGGCTAAATGTATCATAACCACAATGTGTGCTGATTCCCAATTTTAACCAATTTTGTGAGCAAAAGTCCCTTATCACTGAGAATCTTCATGAGCTATTAACTTGAGTCAATGGTTTGTGTTGAACTGCCGGAAAAAAAAGAAAAAAGTCTGGATCAACAGTTGACTCAAACAAATTATTTGTTTAGTAACCTGTAAGACTCATGAAAGCACCTATTTTCAGTGGATTCTCTCGACGTTGGTGAATGGCTTTATAGTCAAATGGATGATTTCAAAGAATCAACTCAAAAGGTAACAGTTTAGTATAGGGACCGATTCTCACTCTTATCTAGTTGCTTATTATCATGCTGGCTGTTTATTAGTGCTTATAAAGCACATATTCTGCATGACCATGTTCTGCATCCCTAATTATACATGTAACCCTTTTCTTAACCCTTGGGGTTAACTTAATTATTTATCTAACATAAATCCTGGATCCCCGGCAGTTGGATGGTGAATTAGGCTGGTATTTTTCTTTTGGTTTACACAAAGAAACAATTGAAAATGAATATTTACTCAAGATCACTTAACCCATTATTATTTGTGATTTACATGAATTTAGTAACTTTGTAAATTAATTAACTTGCCAGACTCAATGAAATACCAGCATACATACGCTAAAGAGAAAAATAATAAAAATGATTTATTTTTACATTAATGTAATAACTTTTTTCTTAAAGAAAACAGTTAATGAAGAAATCAATAACAACCTCCTTTGTTAAAGAAAGCAAGTAAACAATTTCCCCTGCTAATATGCAAGTTACTTCTTTTCTTTTAAATAAAAGATGAACTCTTTTGTAGTCTCAGAATGGTTCTTGTTCTTTCACACGTATTACTCTCTCCTTCTTAACCTTTGCTTTGTTCCTATTTTTTTTTAGAATACTTTAACTCAATTTATATATATTGTGACACGTGTCCGGGCACCTATCAGCGTCGCCCTGGCAACGGAGAAAATTCACCTGCACGCAATCACCGCGGACTGATCGGTCCCAGCTGAGGCTGCTCAGGAGAGGGCTACAAAAGCCTCAACAACACAGAGTCTGGGGAGCAACGACTCCAGAAGGCAGCCGACTAATGTTTGTCCCTATTTCCTTCCAGAAAGCAGTTGACCGATCAGCCCGCCACACGAGCACAGGAAACCGAACCCACTGCACGCGGCCGGTGAACAGGATCACGACGCACGGAAGAACCATCACAGACACGTTGGCACCATCACTTCATGTATTGTTCAATAAATACACCCTCCGGGGACCTGTTTTCACAGCAACCTGTCGTGTGATTCTTCAGCCCGCCACACTGGTGGAGAATGCGGACATATTGCTGGGGGATCACCGACAACCCACAATCACCGTAACTTCATCATTTTTTTTTGTCCTCTCTCTTTGTTCTTTTTTTCCGTCTTTTGGATTTCACAACCCGCGATCCGTAGGAGACCTAGTGGAAGCCATTGAGCTGGCCGAAGCGACACAGCGATGAGAGGCTGGGGTGCGAGCGCCGCCATTTCCCCGGAGGGTGTTCCAGGAGCGACGCCCGCCAGAGGGCACCCAGCGCACAGCCAACAGGCCAGCGGTTCCCGGCACGCAGGACGAACCGATGCCAACGGAACCACCACGCTTGCCAACTCGTGCCTGGCTGGCAGGCTGTGTTGTTCATCAGGAGCCACCGCGAGAGGCGCCCCAGGCCCAAGTATACATAAATGGACGACCGTATCCAGCCCTCCTTGACTCTGGCAGTGCGGTGAGTTTGGTACAGTCCTCCATATTTCCCCCGCGGGTGGGAGGTAAGGCCCGCCTGCCCATCACGTGCATACATGGTGACACCCGGAATGTACCAACCCGGTGGATCATGCCCGGGGACATGAGCACATCTTGGTCAACGTGGATTATGCCACCCGGTACCCTGAAGCTATCCCTCTGCGAAAAGCCACGTCCAAGGCCATCGCCCAGGAACTTTTCCTGTTGTGCAGCCGGGTCGGCATACCCCGAGAGATATTGACCGACCAAGGCACCCCCTTCATGTCCCGGACGATGGCTGACCTCTGCCGCCTCCTACAGGTAAAACAGCTCCGTACCACCGTCTACCACCCTCAGACCAATGGGTTGGTCGAACGGTTCAATAAGACGCCGAAGCAGATGCTCCGCCGTGTGGCTGCGGACGACCGTCGGGATTGGGACCAAATGTCGCCGTACGTCCTGTTCGGCATCCGGGAAGTCCCCCAGGCCTCCACCGGGTTTACTCCATTTGAACTTCTGTTCGGGCGACAGCCCCGCGGCCTGCTCGATGTCGCCAAAGAGGCCTGGGAGCAGCAGCCAGGCACCCATCGGTCCACGATCGAGCATGTGAGGGAGATGAGGGAAAGGATAGACCGTGTCATGCCACTCGTCCGGGAACACCTGGCCGCTGCCCAAGAAGCGCAACGTCGTCACTACGACCGGGCGGCCCAGCCACGGGAGTTTCAACCGGGTGATTATGTCTTGGTTCTCGTCCCCACAGCCGCCTGCAAATTCCTGGCCAAGTGGCAGGGCCCCTACGTCATCACTGAGAAAGTGGGGCCCGTAACCTATCGAGTACGCCAACCCGGACGAAGGAAAGAGACTCAACTATATCACATCAACCTGTTGAAGCGTTGGAAGGGGACGAGAACCCAGGTGGCAGCCTTGGCCACCGTATCTCCCGTGGTTGTCGACATCAGTCCCCACCTGTCGGCCACCCAGAAGACGGAGCTCCAACATCTGGTCGGTCAATTCTCTGATGTGTTCTCCCCACTCCCCGGGCGGACTCGGGTCCTCCAACATGACGTCCGCACACCGCCAGGGACTATTGTGCGACAGCGGCCCTACAGGATCCCCGAGGCCCGGCGACACGCTGTTGAGGAGGGAATTCAGGAGATGTTGAAGTTAGGGGTCATCGAGCCCTCCCGCAGCCCCTGGTCCAGTCCAATAGTCATGGTCCCAAAACCGGACAGTACCCTCCGGTTCTAAACGAGGTCTCCGAGTTTGATGGATACCGATGCCGCGGGTCGACGAGGTTGAACGGCTGGGCTGGGGAGCCCGGTTCATATCCACGCCGACCTCCAAGGGCTACTGGCAGGTGCCATTATCAGAGACCAAGCCGAAGACCGCCTTCTCCACCCCAGTGGCCACTGGCAATACCGGGTTCTCCTTCGGGCTGCATGGGGCTCGGCGACCTTCCAGCGGATGATGGACATCCTGCTGAGGCCCCATCAGACGTGCGCGGCAGCCTACATCGATGATGTCGTCATTCACTCGGAGACCTGGGAAGACCACCTGGGCGGCTCGGAGGTACTCCTCGAGCTGCGGCAGGCCGGGCTTACCGCCAACCCCAAGAAATGCCACCTCGCCCTGCCAGAAGCAAAATACCTCGGGTTCCAGGCGGGCCGGGGCCTGATCCGGCCGCAGGAGATGAAGGTGGCAGCGATCCTCTCGGCCCCGAGGCCCACGTCCAAGAAACAAGTACGGGCCTTTTTGGGGTTGGCTGGTTACTATAGATGCTTTATCCCTAACTTCTCCTCCTTAGCGACGGCCCTGACAGACCTGACCAAGAAGGGACAGCCGGAGATGGTGAAGTGGGGACCCAAAGAAGAGGAGGCATTCAACAGGGTGAAGGCGGCGCTCACGTCTGAGCCAGTGCTGCGCGCACCTGACTTCAACAGTTCCTTCTTGGTGCAGACGGACGCATCCGACACCGGGGTGGGAGCCGTGTTGTCCCAGGTGCAGGACGGTGAGGAACACCCGGTGGTCTACATCAGCCGGAAGCTGTCCACCACTGAACAGCGGTATGCCGCGGTGGAGAAGGAGGCGTTGGCCGTCAAGTGGGCAGTCCTGGAGCTGAAGTACTACCTCCTGGGCCGAAAGTTCACACTGATCACCGATCATGCCCCGCTACAGTGGATGGCCCGAGCGAAGGACACTAACGCTCGTGTGACCCGATGGTTCCTGGCGCTCCAGGACTTCCACTTTGACGTACGACATCGGGCAGGGACCGCCAACGCCAACGCGGACGGACTCTCCCGCCTGTGGGCAGCTTTCGCAGGTCTGTCAGGGGTTTTCCCTCCTCCAGCCCCCACCTCCCCCCTCGCTCGGGGGACCAGGACGACGCTTAGGGGAGTGTGACACGTGTCCCGGGCACCTATCAGCGTCGCCCTGGCAACGGAGAAAATTCACCTGCACGCAATCACCGCGGACTGATCGGTCCCAGCTGAGGCTGCTCAGGAGAGGGCTACAAAAGCCTCAACAACACAGAGTCTGGGGAGCAACGACTCCAGAAGGCAGCTAATGTTTGTCCCTATTTCCTTCCAGAAAGCAGTTGACCGATCAGCCCGCCACACGAGCACAGGACACCGAACCCACTGCACGTGGCCGGCCGGCGAACAGGATCACGACGCACGGAAGAACCATCACAGACACGTTGGCACCATCACTTCATTTATTGTTCAATAAATACACCCTCCGGGGACCTGTTTTCACAGCAACCTGTCGTGTGATTCTTCAGCCCGCCACAATATATATATATATATATATATATATATAATGTCAATTTAGAACCCTATTCTGGTAAAACATTTTCCTCCAGAACTCCGTAATACAATGAAAAACAACAATATCTCTTAAGATCAGTTATACACTTGAGAAAAACTTGCAGTTCACATCATATTCAGTATTGTATGCACATTCATTACATATCTTATGATGAGTTCAAATATATGCGAGTCAGTCGATCAGTTCAAATGTTTTTGAGTCAGTCAAACAGTTCTGTACAATCGATCGTTAACGTTGGGGCCCAGTTCGTTGGTGCACATTAATCAGATGATGAATTGAAAGTAATCTACAGTCAACAGTCACGAAAAATTAATCCACTTACATTCTTCCGACGATAATGAGGCAATATTGAAATAACTCACGGCATAACCTCACTGCTTCTAATCTCGAACAGTCCCTGGCACACGACGAGTCCAGTCCAGCGAAATCCCTTGAAGAAACAGGATGCATTCAGTTCCGAACGAATTCAGCTCAAGTTCACTACGAACGTCTACAATGAAATCACTTTCCGTGAAGGTGAATGTCTCTAACTGCCCGCACACACGGTGACTCAGACAATCGCGAATAAAACAATAGGGAAAATAAAATACTTTAAGCAAACAAACCAAAATAAACAAGGGTTGTTCCCTTTCACTTTGGGCCTTATATTAAAAAATACACGGTCTCCAAAAATGACAACGACTCAGATATTCACACAGCAAATTCACGTGCAGCCTCTGCTCGCCATGTGCGATGCTCCTCCTTCCTTCTTCCTCAGTATCGCGACTCACTTTATGATGCACCCTCAAGCTCAACAGTAACTGGCTTGCAATAGTACACCTGTATTGAACAGGCTTTGAATATAAGCAAGCATATAGTTGTTGCATCATATTTTGAAATAAAGATAAATAAAATAAAATACATTTTAATACTGTGCATTATCTCTGACAAAGCATTAAAACCAAGGTATATTTTAGAGTCCCTACATACCCAATGCCTAAACTTAACAACTACTTACTAATAATTATTAATAAGCAACAAATTAGGAGTTTATTGAGAAAAAAGTCATGATTAGTGGTTTGTTAATAGGATAGTTGGACCTTAAAATAAAGTGTGACCAAATGAGAATTGGTTGCCCTTTTCCACAGTTACAGTGAGCGGAGACTGAAGCTTCAAAAAGAAAGTCAAAGCAGGCTAAATGTATTGAACTAATCTATATGCCATGTGCAATAGCTTCCAAACCTTTTAAGACAATTTTGTGTGCAACAGACCAAACAATAAGTCAGTTTTAATGAGAATCCTCCTGAGCTCTGAACTTGAGTCAAAAATTTGTGCTGAATGAGAAATTACTCTATCTGCACATTCACTGAAGAGATCAGACCCAAATGATTTGTTTAGTAATAAGACATTGCTGGACATTTTTTCTGTGAATGATGGCGATTTTGGTCTGTTGAAAAGTAATGAATATCAAAGACGCCGACCACAGAGTCCTCCGCTACCCTCCAGCCATTTTGCAACGTTGGAAAAAGTACTTTGACTCGACATGCAATGAGGAATTCCCGCTTCTGCTGATCACAAGCGCTGACAATCAGCCATGCTTGTCAACATTGCTTGTCTCCGCGCCAAGACTAAAGTCACAGAGGTACTAATCCGTGAGATGCTCTTTGCCGATGACGCAGCCTTGACATCCCATACTGTAGATGGCCTGCAGCAGCTTGTCAGTCGCTTCTCCTACGCCCTGCAAGGAGTTTGGACTGACTATCAGCCTGGAAAAACCAACATCATGGCCCAGGAAAAAGGCCCTCCAACCCGCCGCCATTGATGGGTACAACCTGAAAGATGTTGAGAACTTCACCTACCTCGGTCTACTATCTCCAGCTTTCTTTGCATAGATGTGGAGATAAATGGCAGAATCGCCAAGGCGGTAGCGGTCATGGCCAGACTGAACCAAAGGGTCTGGAGCAACAACAACCTTACAGTGAAGACCAAGCTGTGCCTAAAAGGCCTGTGCTCAGCACACTCCTCTATAGTAGTGAGACATGGACCACTCACGTGAGGCATGAGAAGAAACTCAACAGCTTTCATCTGAGGTGCTTGCGGGCGTATTCTGTGCATCCAGTGGCAGGACAAAGTACCCAACACAGAGGTTCTGGAATGTGCCGGCATGAGAAGTATGTCAGCCATACTTAGTGAGAAGCGCCGCTGGCTCGGCCACGTCAGGAGAATGGGCCCCTGGCCGTATTCCTAGGGACCTATTGTAAAGGCGAACTGGCAGAGGGCTCACGACTAATTGGGCGTCCACGACTGTGCTATAAAGATATCTGTAAGAAGGACATGAAGTTGTCCGACATTAACATTGACACGTGGGAGAGCCGTGCAGAATATCGCTCCGCCTGGCATTTTGTTGTCAGACAGGGTGTCCAGAAAGCCGAGGAAACCAGGATTAAAAACCTTGCCACAAAGAGAGTCAAGAGGAAGGAAAAGCAACTGCAGCCTCAGCTGGCATCATCATCATCATCATCATCATCGTTCATCTGCAGAAAATGCAGCAGAGATTGCCATTCAAGTATTGGGCTTTATAGCCACTCGCGAAGGTGCAGATAGATGGAATTTCATCAAACTAGAAGCCACACCATCGTCTCCCGAGACGGAAGGATGCCAAAGGACGTCACGCACGACGCGAAAACACCTAACGTCATCACGCAATGCAAATTACACACGCATGCGCTGTCACCGCGTTAATTCGCATCTGTGTTATAGACATACCATATGTCACTTTGCGCATGCGCGGTAAGCACATACGTAGATGTGATGTCACCGTGCTACAGTCTGCAGCGAGGGGTGTCTCCTAAATGTTGCTAACCTGGTGGAAACGGTTGGGAGCTGCATTGCTCCTCGCTGACTGCTACTTGATTCTCCTTCTCTATCCCTCTCTCACCCGGTCACTCTCAGCTGCAGGCATAGGCTTTTTATTCAGAAACCATAAAATGTCCCTCGCATCATCCTTCCTCTTCATGATTTCTACCTCTGCCAAACATTGTGGTTAACAAAAATCGCTGATTTTAAACACTTCAGTATTACACTTCAGAATAACTTAAGTAATACAATGTTTCCTGTACACTTTGCATTACATTTATTTACAACTATTAATGTCTGGCTGTTTGGTATGACCGAAAACGGATGTAACACCATTATCCGTACATTTCCTGACCCTGAACTGTGCAACTGTGTTAACTAATATGTGAATCCTATATTAAATCTAACTTAGCTGCAAACAAATCAAAAGCTTGGGTAAAAATCATCGACTATCCTGAGCATACCTGCCAACTTTTCACAAAACCTTGGAGTGAGATTTTGTCAGGGTGATCAAAATTATGCCATATGCAGCCTCACAAGTTGGTGGCTCAGATATCAGAGAATTGGAATTAATTTGATGTTGTACCCTGCATTCTGGTGGTTTGTGGGGAGGCGCAAAGCCGTTGATGGGGGCAGCCTACTGGAGATGGACAATATTGGTTACATTCTGTGAAGCAGATATAGCTGAAGGTCCACCCCCAGGAAATTTTGGATTAAGTAGATTTGACTTTCTGCATTCTAGTGGATTTTTGGGTGGTCTGATAAAGATGTGCATAATGTTCGGCATAATGACTTGTAGGACTTGTAGGGCCTTCTAGACATGAGCTGAACATTCAACCAGAAAACTATTGTTGTGCCTAAATGACTGCCTATGTACCACAATAAAGCCTTATTGGTACGGTGTGAAGCATCTGATGAGCAGTATACTTCTGGAGACTGGAGAGTGCTGGGAGATCAGGTTAAGCTTCATCGCACACATTTATATTCCTCACACCTGCTCTGTTCACATTTCCTCTACAGACTCACTCCAGGATGAGCAGCGCTGTCTGTCATTTAATCTCCTCAAACAGAGCATCTCGTACTCGTGTCTCATCTGCCAATGTGGGCTGAAGCCGTCCTACGGTTTCCAACATCTCAGCTCCACGTACGGATGAATAAAACACCATATTAATGAATTTTGGATGAAAGCTTCACAGAGGGGCCGGTGTGGCTCATTAGCAGCTATATTATTGATCACAGGATTCCTCTGCGCTCAGGAACGCACCGCTCTTAAAAATGCAAATAACCGGCAAATTGAGTAATGCCTCTTTGACTGAACATATTATAAACAAATCAGCATCAACGGCCGACACTGAAATTCACATGATTAATGCAGCGAAGATTGTCACGCTTGATTAATGTTTCACTGTTTCAGAATTACAGGTCATGCAAAATACAGCAGGAGCGGAAAGACGCTTCGTCTCTTGTGATGTTTTCTGTTGAACTCAGGATTTCAGCAGGAGCCTTTTTAAAGTTTAAGGACTTGATTAATATCAGAGACAAGCGCTTTAAAAGATCCAAATACATGAATTACCATATTAACTTATGGTATAGATGAACAGCACAGCACAATCCTAATTCAATCTATAGGAGTTTTCCAGCAAATTCCAGTTTATTTGCTAAAATGTAAACGTGTTGTTCAAATGCGTTAAAACAGGATTGTAATATTAAAGGGATAGTTCACTTAAAAGAGAATAAAATAAAATAACACATACAGAAATGCAATAAATAATTAATGGCCACTTTTCCATATAATTAAAGTGAATCATCTGTCTTCTTCAGGTAGGAAAAATAAATAAATACAATTAATTTTATATATATACAGTACATGTATTCATTTATTTTTTAAATCACAACAGAAGTCTAAATGGGATTATTGGGAAAAATGGGAATTGCCTGAGTCATATTTGTAATCATTGTATATCATTTTAAATATTATGAGTGACTAACGACTTTAATTTCAACCTGCCTGTTTGTCACACAAAGCTTCATATGATTTCAGAAGACTTAGAATATGGTACACAACTTCTACTGCTTTTATAGTGCTTTTATGTCACATTTGCAGATTGACAGCCTCAGCACCTTCCCTTCAGCATGGGGAAATTCGCCAGGATATTCTTAAAAAGCATCGTTGGATGAACAGTAACCATCTCTTGAAAGTGTATCGGGTCACACGTCAATATATAACTGAAACAGACTGTGACTGTGTATGGCCAATCATCAGTACATCAGGCCACATCAGTGTATGTGTGTGACATCCGGCCACACACAGACACTGATGAATACTGCATAAAGGGGCCATTGACATCCACTGTAAACAGCAGTCTCCTGAGAGCCGCAGCCCATCCACAGGCCCGAAACTCCAGCCGTCTGATGGTAAAAGCCCATAGCCTGAGGCGGATGTATGCCTCCAGTCACACAAACACACACTCTCACATGTTTCCATTTTTTGTGGGTTCATTCCATTGGCGTAATGATTTTTCTACTGTACAAATTGTATGATCTATACCCTTACCCTTAACCTACCCCTCAAAAAAAAAACTTGCTGCTATTTTAGATTTTCAAAACACTTAATTATTTGTAATTCATAACCTTGTATCCTCATGAGGACCAAAACATTTCCCTTTGTGCAAAAAAAAGGACAATAGGTCGTCATAATGCAGGGAATACCAACACACACACACACACACACACAGTGCTTCTCTCATGAGGCTCAAACACTCCAATCCTAGAGCTGTGTGTTTCTGCGCATCAGCCTCTGATGTATTTATGCTTGAATGAAGTGGGAGGGATAAATGACAGTAATACAAATTACAGCATATTGAATTTATTTTTGTGCACATGAAGCCTTTTTTAATCATTGCTCAAATGTAAAGCAAATCCCCTTAGCGTTCAATCATAATTAGAATGGGTTATGTATTGCTTTTAGCTGTGATGTATTATTTGAGTGTTCATTATGCAGCACACGTTCACACACTCACTGTACAGTATGTTTTAGAAATAATAATGAATAATTTGTTTATTATTTATTTATTAATTTATCTTGTTTAACATTTTTAATCAGTTTTTATTTTTACATTTTGTTTTAATTTAGATTTTTTTTTATCATTGTGCGTGTGTGTGTTTGCGTCTGTGTATATATAATTGTATCTCTGTGTTAGTTTTAGTTTTCTTCAAGTTCCATCAAGTTAACAAAATAAAAAATATATTTTAGAAAACTCATTCAAAACAATCGTTGTCTTCAGTGTCTGGGCATCCAACAGGCTGAAGACGTGTTTGTGGATAACTCATGCCTCTACTGTGGACACTTGAGCGTGGCATCGCTGTGATCTCATCTCTTCCTCCTCAAGGGGAACAGAGCCGGACCCTCTGTCTCTACCTGTACCGGTTTCCCTGTCACAAGCAGAGGACCGCCGGCTAGAGCTCTGGGAAATCTGAGGATTACAGTGAGAGCTTCTCCGCCAGGCCCATCCAGGCGGACCTCTGTCCCATGCAGCTCCCGAGTGAGTTCGCTGGCCTGGCTCGTGACGGTCCCAGCATTTTAATTATGTGCGCCGCCGGAGGATCGGATGTTAATTGCAGCATCGTGGAATGGGCTATCATCCTCTGAGGATGAATATTTGACGGGGCTGCCCCCCTCAGGTATTGTGGCCGCCGTCGAATCAGACCTGGTCCTGAAGGCCATGCTTGCCCGAGCAACTGCGAGCAAAAGGCTGGATGTGAACACACCGCCATGTTCCCGTGGCTGGATGATTGGTTTCTCGGTGTGGCTCAAATCTGCATCCTGCACTGATACCTTTCTTCCTGGAGGGGCATGAAGAGCTGATGAAGTTGTGGATGGCCCCCTTTTCGGCCAGAAGCTACTTGTCTGCCTCCTCCATCCTCACTACCTTCGATGTCGTGGCAGCTAGGGGATACGTTGACATTCCCCAGGTGGAGAGAGCGCCGTCACATGGAGGAAACATCCTCGTATACCGTCCAAAGCCTTTAGGCAGCAGCTCTCACCACCAAAGCTTACAGTGCTGCATGTCAAGCCACCCCTGCCCTGCATGCCATGGCAATCCTGCAGGTCCACCAAGCCAAAGCACACAAACAAATGCACGTGGTAGTTCTGACCTGGGGTTGATGCAGGAACTGCGCATAGTAACTGACTTCACCCTCAGGGCAACGAAAATCACAGAGCGGTACCTCGGGAAGTTGATGTTCACACTTGTGGCCCAAGAGTGCTGTCTCTCACTCAACCTCGCTGACATGAGAGACGTTGACAAAGTCTGCTTTCTTGACACTCCCATCTCACAGATTGACCATTTCGGAGACGCTGTCAAAGACTTTGTCCAGCAATTCTCGGCAGTGCAGAGACAGAATTCAGCACATCCTGCCCCCCTGCGACCTGCAGAGCGCCTCCGCCCCATGCTGAGACACCGTCAGGGCTGGCATATCGAGCCTCTCTGAGGATTGCGGCGCCCCCTATGTTTCAGCCTGACACAGGCAACCCGGAGATGTGGGAAGCTGCTCTTTCTCGGGAGATGGCGAGGACAGCGCCACACCCCCAGAGGAGTGCTGGGCAGATTCTTCCCTTCAAACAGGCCGTTCAATAGCTTGCATTCCAGTGATACCCACATTTTCGAAAAGAGAGCAGTTTCCTTTTCCTCCAGGTTATCAGGCTTGTGGGTTGACAACGAGTGACACGCTGCCTCCTCGCTATCGCCCACGACAAACCCTATTACCAGTGGCCAAGAGATTGTCCCTTTGGCGCCACTCGCATGGAGCTTGGAAGCTTAGCATGCACTTCCCAACCTGTCTCGCTGGCTCATTTGGACAGTTTGACTCAGTTCGCCTGGGTGGTTCGCTAGGCAACCACCCAGGTTCAGCGTCATTCTCCAGACTTTGGTGGTAGCCCGAGATGTCCCTGTCCTGCATGACTAGATTGCTGTCCTACTGGCGAAGGATGCAATCGAGATGGAGTCTGGGTTTTACAGCACTTACTTCATCATGCCCAGGGCCGTCGCTAGTGGGGTGAAAGGAGGTGACAATTGTAGAGGCCCATGGCTGAGCGGGGGCCCCCGGCGATCTCAACCGACTGGCTGAGGCCAGCCTAAAAAAGATGATCAGGACAGTTGACGGGCCACTGCTGTGAGTCATCACGAAAGCTTAATCATTACACGTGTTTTTAAGCCCTGCCAATTTCAACGTTTAAAAGATTTTAAAACATTCAAACACAAGATTCAGAAAAGCTGTGTTCAGTGTACATGGAGAGAGCCATCTCACAGACAGCAAAACCGAACTGAGCTCTTCTTCGCCTCCTCCTGTACCTGAACGAACAAACACAAATTGCAGTTTAAACATGCAAACAGAAAAAGATGTGAAAGAGCCCATTTCAGCACCAGCGCAGTGTTCTGCGCGCACAGGGCTTTTGCTTCTCAAAGCGCTTGAACACCGAATTAGCCTCTTCTTGCTCTTGTACCGACAAATACATACAGAATTATGTCAACATACCCGTCTTGGAGAGTATCATTGAAAGAAATGTCGGTTATGTCTTACACCAAAGTAAACAGATGGAAAAAAATACAATGTGCATCATTATACTGGATGCATTGTCTCTTAAAGTGACCACGCCTAATTTACTATCTGCTGTCAGTGTCCTTAACGTTAATCCAAGAAAATGAAAGAAAGAAAATATTTCACTGCTCTTGACTGAATTCCTTTGTAGTTTTAACAAGAATTAATCCACAATCAAACCTAAATTTATTCAGACACCAGATGTTTTACTAGTGGGTGCTGGACACTATAGCTCATTTATGTAAGTGAGTACAGCAAATTAAACTAAACTGTGACATCATACCCAAAAATGATTCAAACAGTGGTTGATAAAAACAATTGGGACCAAAAATTATTCAGATACTTTGACCTGTCCATATTTTGCGTATGTGTTTTTTCTTTAATTGCTAATGCAACCTTTTTACAGACTGAATAAAATTAAGCATTGCTTGGTAATTGTTCAACAAATTATTGATAGTTGTGTAAATATTGTAATGATAACCGTTTTGAATTTTTGGTTGATGTTATCCATATATCCATACATACCTTTTTATCAAAGTTATCTGACAGTATCAAGATATTTTTTTTCTGACAGTTTAACTCTGCGTTCTTGTCATACGTTATTACCATTTTATAAACTATAGCAAATAAACTGTGATATAATGTGGGAAATGTTGAAGGTGTCTGAATAAATTTTAGTTTAACTCTATATACAATTTTTACAGTGAAGATTATGCAGTGCTATTTTACATTTAATTATTAGTTTTCAGTACCTGGATACCTACAAACTTCACAAAACGTAAACATTGTGTAAATAGCACAAATAAATAAATAGAACGAACATACAAAATTAAGCAATTTCAAACAGGGCCCACTGGTACAACATGCTCCCGGGCACCGCAAACCCCAGCTACGGCCCTGATCATGCCCAAGAAAGGCGGTGGCATTTAATATTTGGGCGCAGAAGCACATCATCAGATGAATTCAGCCCCAGGATTGGTTTGCAGCGGTCTACCTGAAGGACAATTACTTTCATGTCTCAATTCTTCCTCGTTCTGACAGGCCGTTCCAATAGCTTGCATTTGAGGGTCGGGCATGGCAGTACAGGGTCCTACTCTTCGGGCTGTCCTTGTTCCCCCGTGTCTTTACAAAGGTCACAGAGGCGCCCTTGCCCCGTTATGGGAAGTGGGCATCAGGATCCTACTAACTTGATGACTGGCTCATCATGGCCCAGTCACGGGAGCAGCTGTGCGATCACAGGGACCTGGTGCTCTGGCACCTCGACCAGTTGGGGCTTCGTGTCATCTGGGAAAAGAGTAAACTCTCCCCCTGTGCAGAAAAAATATTTTCTCAGTATGGAGTTAGACTTGGTGAATGTGATGGTGCATCTCACTAATGAACACGCACAGTCAGTGCTGAATTGCCTGAGTTCCTTCAGAGGTTACTCCCTGACCAAGGCCCCCCTTGGCACGGATGCACTTGCACACAGCTGGCCTCTGGCTCTACGTAAGTATGTGTTTCCCACAGTGAGCCTTCTCACACAGACACTGTGCAAGGTCAGGGAGGGCAAGGAACACGTCTTGCTGGTTGCGCCTTACTGGCCCACCCGCACCTGGTTTCACAAGCTTATGTGGATAAGATAAGATAAGTTATTTGGAATGGTTTATGGAGCAGATAAAATACATATAGGCCTAATCATTTATCAATCAGTTATCATTTTGACTTAGCACTTTTCTTTATTTAAAGACTGAAATGTGAGGTTTACCTTTTTATGAAAGGTTTTCAAATATGTATTTGAATATTTACATTAGATATTTTAACATGCTATTAAACTTGTCAGTCTAATTGTCGTTTACAATACGAACATCATTGGTTGTCAGACTTTGTCCCGGTGTCTTGTATTTCCTCTCCTCTTGTGCCTCATTTAATATCATTATTAGTTCATTGAGTTCCAGGTGTGCGTGTTTTATTATCTAATTTCCTCCCAGTTCTTAAGCCCTGTGTTTCCTGTGTCTGGTGTCCGCTGTTGAATTGTCTACCTGGATGCCATACCGTCTCACGTGTACTGTAAGCTTGGATGTTCAGTAAAACCCTGATTTTGCTCTATTCCTCATCTCCTTTGTCCCATGCTCCTGACGTACCATGACATTGGTATTGTTTTAGTGATTATGCAAACTAAAAGTAATTTTATTTGTAGTTTGTTAATTTCTAAATATAAAGCTTGGTGAAGTGATTTGTGTCAGTACTGTTTGAACATCTCTAGCACATTTTAACAATACCATGATTATACTGATAATCATGATCATTTTGGTCACTATAATTGTGATAAGAAATTGTCATACCGTTACATCCCTGGGCTAGAGCTCCCTCTACAAGGCAAGCCTATGCATTAAAGAGGAGTTTGTTCATGAACTGGCGTTCTTCTCGCCGAGAAAACCCCTGAAGATGTACGATTGGAGCAGTGCTTTCTGTCCTGCAAGAAAGTTTGGAACATAGGTTGTCACCCTCCACCTTAAAAGTGTATGTGGCTGCCATCGCAGCATATCACGATGCAGTGGATAGTCAGTCCTTGAAAAAGTACGATCTCATCATCAGGTTCCTGAGGGGTGCCAATAGGTTTTATCCTCCTAGGGTTTCTCTACTGTCCTGGCCTTCAGAGGGATCCTTTTGAGCCATTGGATTCAGTCAAGCTTAAATTCCTGTCTGCTCCTGACTGCGCTCAATACCATCAAGAAGGTCCGGGACCTCCTAGCATTTTTGATGAGGGAAGAGTGTCTTGTGTTTGGGCCGGCCTACTCTCATGTTGTCCTGAGACCCCGGCCTGGATATGTGTGCAAGGTTCCCACCATGCCTTTCCATGATCAGGAGATGAACTTGCAAGCACTGCCCTCGAGGAGGCGGATCCAGCCTTGGCGTTGCTTTGTCCTGTAAGAGTGTTGCACATATATGAGGACCACATATGGATCTTCAGAAGCTCTGAGCAGCTCTTTGACTGTTACGGAGGTCAGCAGAAAGAGAAGGCTGTCTCCAAGCAGAGGTTGGCCCACTGGATAGTGGATGACATCGCCTTGGAATACCAGTTCCAAGGCGAGCCGTGCCTTCTGGTGGTGAGAGCTCACTCCAGTGTGGCCTCCTCATATGCAGTGGTGCACAGCCCCTCTCTGGCAGACATTTGTAGAGCAGCAGGCTGGGCGACACCAAACACCTTCGCAAGATTTTAAAGTGTCCACGTTGAGCCGGTTTGTGTCACGCTTGCTGCACCATTACCCCTCACCCGGGGATGCCCGGGTCTCCGGTCAGCCCTTTTATTGGGCTTGGTGTCCATATGGCTTGATTCCCTTCTGGCGATCTCATATATGTATTCTTACACGGTAAGGTTTCCCTCTTGGTGATCCTGTGTCTTCCCTTTGACAGACAAAGTGTGGGTAGGGTAGGATGGGTAGGATGTGGTCTCCGTAGCGCTTTTCTCTGGAAGGCTCGCTTCCCCATCATTACTGACAAGCTCTTAACAACAATCAGGAAAGGTGTGAAGCACCATCGAAATCCCTCCTCTTAAGAAAATATTTTCTATGGTAGGAACAGTGGCATGGGTATCTCTAGCAGCGATGTACTCACCTGTGGTCCCTGCAGGCACCAAGGTCAGCAAATTTGTGCTTGAGCGTTGGCAAGGTTACGACCGTTGCGTAGCATTTATCTGGAATGCGGCTGTCTGTCAACATTTGCAGTGCAAAATGATTGTGATGGGGCTCAGGTTGCGGCTCTTTCCACGACCCCTCTATGTCGACAAAACATAACTCGTGATGACCAATAGATAGTGACTGTCTCGGTTACGTACATAACCCTCATTCCCTGATGAAGAGACGTTATGTCCCCATTCAACAACCTCGAACCATCGCTGGTTGCCAGGGACATGTTCTCGGCTCCACAGCGTAAAACCTGATTAGTGGATGCACCTGTCGCCTATTTATACCTGTATGCACAGGAAGTGGCTCAGGGATGCAAAATACACTAGCCAAATTGAATTAGCATGTTCTCTTAAGTCAGAGTGGATCGGGGCTTTCAAGTAATCCCCCAATGTCGACACGACATAACATCTCCGTTCCCTCTATGTGGGTTTTAGGTTTTTAGATTTTATAGGCAGAGATAGTGTCATTGCACTAGAGTCAGTGTCATTGCACGTTGTTGAATTATGAGTTGTAATATTTTTCTGACATGAATGAGCTCAATAGCTTGAGATTTGCTGAAGGGCAGACTAGAGTTTTAGATGAAAGTTTCAGAAAAAAAATAATAAAGTTCTTGTTCCTTACCAAATTTTTAGATGTTCCTTAATAGAAGCAGCGTGTTTCAGCAAACGCACTGAACTCCACTCGCAGCTTCTATGATGCTTTCTTCTAGGTGGCTATTTTGTTTTCTGGAGAACAGCTTATCATGAAAAATTTAGCAAATGCAACGTGTCTAATGCCTTTTCTCAGTCTTGGATAAGAGCAATGAAAAATTAACAATGGAAATAATTAATTTGATTGCTGCCTACAGAACTAAAAACTCGTGTTGTGCTGGATTACTTATTCATGCCGATGCAAATTCCTCACTCAGCAACACCAAAAATAACGCAAGATCTTGTTGTATAAATTCTGAAAGACTCTTAACTTATGTTCCTGCGTGTAGAGATTACCACACGCTCGCCTGCACATTGCAATGCTGAATAATTAATTGTTTTTATTTCAATTCAGCCCAGGCATTTAAAATGCATATTACCAGAGGTAAACAAGCATTCCTAGCAGTGTTTCATTTTGTAACTATTAATGCTTACCTTATTTCAACCATGTCTATGTGTCACACAAACATGCTGCTTTCTTCTCCTCTGGCTGTGTGACTTGATGCTCAGATCAACACTTTATTCTCTTTCGCTTTAATATGGCACGTGCTTCACTTTATGCGTCACATCAGAATAGAAAATGACAGTTCAACCGGTATTCATTTGCTTTTTCACTTTATGCCCAAAGTATTTGATCAGCGGAATATACTTATTCAGAGTTTCTGCAAAACATTTGTAAAACTATTCCTCAAATTAAGGCCTAAAATGATCTTAAATCAGAGCAGAAAGTCATAAATTAATTAAGTACTTAGCCGATTCTTGAAGATGGTTAAGGACTTAGCTGATGACATTGAGTTGGGCAGGAGGAAACAGTTAATGAAAAAGTCTGTGAAAGTGATTTTGTGTCTCTTTGGGATGAACAATAAAGCTAAGTTCACTTGCAGAACACAAGCTTCTAGAGGCATATAAGTCTGAAGTAGGGAATTTAGGTAAAATGGGTTCATAGCCAAAGGTGCTTTTGTAGGCAAACATTAATGCCTTGGATTTTATGCGAGCAGCAATTGATAGCCAGTGCAAATTGATGAACAGGGGTGTGACGTGCGTTATTTTCAGCTAATTAAAGATTAATCTTGTTTTATTCACAAACTCCATTTTGATTAATTTCACAGACACATGGCCTCTTTTCTTGTTATTTTGCTTCTCAAGTAAATGTATCTTAATTTAAGAATATTTATATGTTTGCACAGGAAAAAAAAGACAGAAATGACGAGTTTATTCCTTACATTTTTATAAAATAAAACTTGCTAAAACCTGTGAAACCCCTTTTATTTCTGCAATTCAACAATAAGTACTTTTGAGAAGTTGACATGTCCTGCCGTATAACATGCTATTTAAAAAAACATATTTTCTGTTATTTTTTATAATTATGATGCTAAACATGCCACTTTTATGAGCTCATATTAATGGAGTGACTAAATGTGTACTTCTGAAATACATGTTGTCAAATCAATGTATCTAGTGATTGAAAACAGAGAAAACTGTGTCCAGTTACAGTATGCAAGTTTTAAATAATATAAATAAATGATTATTAATAATAATAATAATAATCTTGAAATTGAAAAATAGATTAATAAAAGAGCATGCACGTTATGGGTCAGCTACCCGTCCAAACATACAGTACACTATATGAATACGGAAACGTTCATACTCAGCTCTGAGAGCGTATGAGTGTTTCCTCATCTCAGTCTTGACCTCACAGTCAATGCATCTTGACAACAAATGGATATAAGCAGGAGAATATGTTTCTCTTCACCCCACATGTATTACTAATACATAGTCTGTTGGCTGCATGGCATAAATACTTGAATAGGCCTCCATTTGTAACTTGCAGCAAACATTTGGGGAGATATGAAATATATATTGTGGTTTGTAATGGTCCTTTGTGTCACGGTCTGCGGGGACGATATTGTTCTGCGCACGATGGAGTAAATTGAAATGCTTTCTGTGGGGAGTTAGCTGAGTACAGAGAAAATACATTTCATCTGACACTGTCACTGTAATTATGCTCTCCTATTATCTTTAGCGAACGGAGAGCAGCGAGCTGTCGCTGTGCTTACTGAGGCGACCGCAGCACTTGCACCGGGGAAATGATCTACTAAAAGCAGGTAAAATCCAGAGGAGTCTGATGGAAGCCCCGAGGTGAAGGACACAGGATCATTCCAGACCAACAAACGTGGTACAACCTCACCACGAGCCAGACGGTTTTAGCAAGCTTGTCCTACATCTCCCGTACAACTCCAAACTCGAGTCTGTGGCTGCTGCTGGTTGAGAAACATCTGCTCTGTTTGTCTGGAGATCGAGAAACACGGCAAATAGATTAGAGTTACACAGATCACGATGAGCCGGATCAGTGTGTCACGACTTAAACCTGTTCCTCACAGAGACGACATGTGCTTTATACTGTTAGTTATGGCATTGCCTTTTTGCCTTTACTAACGACTGAAATCAAAAACTCTGTAACTTTGTATGTAATATTTAAAGGAATAGTTCACCAACAAATGTGCTCTCTCATTTATTTATTTCACCCTCATGTTCCTGAACCTCAGCAAGTCCCCCTGCAGACACTAATTTTATCCATTAAAACTAATCTTTGAGCATCACTGAAAAAGTGTTTTTTTCACTATGAAAACAATTGATTTATGTCTTAAAATTACTTAAATATAACTCTACACTATATAAAATACATGAATCATGCATATGCTATTTAGTCCCCGCCTCCATTCAGTTAAATTAAATCGTCAACGCTACACAATCGCAAGTGACCATATTGGATAAATGGTTATCAGAGAGTGACTTGGTGTTAAATTCACAAAGAATTACAGCCTAGAAAGCATGCATAGAGAACAAAGCAAGAGAAGCTGTGCACTGCACCGCTGATCTCTTATTTGCATCATGTCTACAGTTAGTTTGTTCTTATCATGTGTGTTTAGAACTCAGAACTAACTAACTAACTGAAACGCCTCTAATTGACCAATGAGTTCAAGAAATCAACAGATATATATATGATTGGTTACATTGCTTAATGCAGCAAAACAAGCTGTGAACAGTAAAACTTTGACCAGAATACAAAATAATGTGAAGAGCCCCACCGTGTATGTCCATTGGTTACATGATTGTGATGTAATCAAACTCTGTTTTTGAGACTGTCTTTGGTACACTGCAGTTTTAAGGAGAACGTTTTCAGCAATGGTGTTGACTGATTCATTTGTGCACGGTTTGTCTTTAAGCACATTCCAGTTGTTTTTCAACTTCTTTCACACATTTTCAAAACTTTGCCTCTTTTTTTCAAAACTTTACACACAAACCAAGAATTGGACACAAATTGCGAAACGCCTCACATCTCTTGCAAAATGAACCACTGCGTTCAAAATATCACAAACACACCTCAGACGCAAACAATTGCAAACATCTTAGCCATAATATTAATTAATGTTAGATTGTGTGTGTTACATAGAGAACTGTACGGAAGTTCCAAGCGGCCATGCATTATTATAATTTTTCTGTCTTGTTTTCTCGTGATCACGACATAGCGAAAGTTGTTTTGTCGTTATCACGACTTCATTTTCTCGTGATCTCGACATAACGAAAGTTGTTTTGTCGTTATCTCGACATAACGAAAGTTGTGGATCTCAACGTAAAAAATGTTTTCAAACGGCATCTTTCATGCATCATTCGGTAGCCATGCAGACATCCCGGTCCCTCAAATTGACTGGCAATGAAATTGACTAAACATTCAGGGTCGCTATATTGTCTTCGACGATAAAGTTGCAGACCAGACAGCCTCCTTCTCAAGTATCGAACACTTATGTGTAAGTCGTCAATCACTGACAGACACAGAGCTATTTCAGTTTGAGTGAGTCCCTGATCAAAGTAAAAGCAAATCATCCATCATCCATGATGCTGCAATGATGCTGCTTCTATAGCATTTTCTCATGCCGAATACACAGAGAAAATTAAGTCGTGATAACGACAAAACAACTTTCGTTATGTCGAGATCACGATAAAATTAAGATTAAAAGTGTTTTATGAGAATTAATATATGGTTTTGCAGATTTGGTGTGTGCTTCTGCTGTTTGGGTCACAGCTTTCAGAAACCGTGTGACAAGTGAAGAATTTGTGTGTAAGCTGCTGAAAAAAACTGTAAAAGCCACTGGCACAAACATTGTTAAAACCTTGACTTCCACCACAGGGGCTCTTTAAGTACATCTACATGTACATGTAATTCCATTATTACTGCTGTCGTTGTTTAAATATGGTTGTTGCCTCATGTATTGCTTATATATTCCAATATGCATCACACTACATCAAACCAGGCTTCATAAATCTTGGAGTATAACGCACGAGTCGTACAGACTGTTTCATGATGTTTGCTTTTGAGAGCTCGACAGCATCCATTCCTATTCATTACAGAGTAAAGCCTCTCCAGCATATCTTTTGTATTTCACTGAGGAAAAAAAGTAATTTAATTATCTGGCACTTAAAGGGTTCATCGGATGCTTTGAACATACATGTTGTAGAAAGCTTCTTTCTGTTTTATCAGTGCTCTGTTGGGGAGGCAGTATCTGTTATGGGAGGAACAGAGGAAGCGTTCAGATCCATCTGCAGGTTTTTATTCAAAGGTGTGGTCGGAAACAAGCATGGGTTAAACATTGGCAAACAGGTATATATATGGCAAGGCAAAGAGTTTTCCTAGGACAAGCATGGGTCTTCGATCGGCGAACAGTATCCAACAGGGCAAGGCAAAGAGAGATAATCCAGGTACATGAGCAATAATCTAAATGAGGTGCAAACAAAGTCCGAACGGCAAGGCAAAGGGTTAATCCAGGAAACACGGGCAGGTATCAAACACGAGAAAACTAGCAAGGCAAGACTATAGCAACTGCGTGGGCTCCGTAGAGTAGCTATCGTTAAGATGTACGCTATACAATACTCGGCAGAGAGGAAGAGGAAGTCCATGGTTTATGTAGGGTGTGTGATCAGTGCAATCAGCCGTGTGATCAGTGAAATCACCTGTGTGATCAGTGCAATCAGCTGTGTGTGTCAGTTAGTGTATTGCAAGAGTCAATGTGGTGAGCGAGTGACCTCTGGTGGTGAGTTAAAAGGAAGTTCATAGACCAGATTCATGACATATGGACCTGAGAGATGGACCTGAAGACCACGGCAGGGACTGGGACCTAGGGAACACTGAGACAGACAGAGCATCCATGGCCATAACAGGCAGGGATGAGGATTCACAAATGGCCACTATGGGCGCCGCAAAACAGTCAGAAATTTCACAGCCCGCATCCTCCAGTGAGGCAGACGAAGCTGAGAGTTCAGAGGTAGCCTCCTCGGTTGGGTCGGGGCAGGACAATACTTCATAGCAGGCCTCCATGGCCGGTTCAGAGCAAGGCAGGAGATCACAAACAGCTTCCATAGCAGTGACGGGGCAGAACAAAGCTTCACAGACGGTCTCAATAGCCGTGAAAGGGCAGGCTGAGAGCTGATACGTGGATACCACTGACACCTCAGGAGGTTCTGTGGTGGTGTACGCAGCCCAAACACACCAAAAAGCGATCCCCATCATTGGAAGCACTTCAGACAGGGCAATCAGCTCAGGAACAGAAGGGCTAGAGTGAGTGGGTTTGGGGATACCAGCTGCGTGTGCAGACACCAGCGGTACATCCCTCACACTGGAAACCAGACTGGAAAATCAAAGCACTGACCTTGAATATCTGGATGTTACGAACAGGACGTCACAAGACTCTGGATGATCAGCTGTGACGTAACATGGTTCTGGGTGGTCAGCAGTGACGTGAAGAGACTCTGGAAGGTCAGCGGAGACGTGAAGAGACTCTGGAAGGTCAGCGGAGATGCGAAGAGACTCTGGAGGGTCAGCGGAGACGTGAAGAGACTCTGGAGGGTCAGCGGAGACGTGACTTGCCTCGTAACTATCAGTTGAGACATGAATTGACTCGTGAAGATTACCCGTGACTGGACTTGAGTCTGGATGATTAGTTGTGACGTGGTGTGACTCTGGATGACCAGCTGAGACGAGAAGAGATTATGGAAGATCTGTGGAGACGTGACTTGACTCGTGATGATCAGCTGAGACGTAGCTTGACTCGTGACGATTAACAGTGACTTGACTGGATTCACGATGATCAACTATGATCTGACTGGATTCCTGAAGATCAACTATAACTTGACTTGGCTTTTTAACATCAACTGGGACTTGACTTGGCTCGTTACTAGCAGCAATGACATTAAGGGGTGTTGTTGTGGCCGCCATTTTGTTAACGGGCTCCGCTGTCACCGCCATTTTGTGAGTGTGCTCCAGCGCGGCTGCTATCATACTAGTGAATGCGGTATCGCGTTCCTCCGCGACACCCACAGTGAATGCTAAACCAACAGTCCACAGAACATAATCCTGAAAATGACTCAGTGACGAACGAGGACCCTTATGAATCAATTTGATTTTAAAGGCTGGTTAAGGCCATCACAGAAAAAGTCTATTAACATACAGTCTGGTAATTCTGAACCAATAGCCAGAGCCAAATATTCTGCAATGTAACCCTCGAGTGATCGTTTGCCCTGCTTGAAGGCTAGCAACAAGATAGCTGCGTCCATACCTGGCCGGTGTTTGTTGGAAAAGCCGCTGGATCCTTGTGAGGCCGAGTATTCTGTTACGGGAGGAACAGAGGAGGCATTCAGATCCATCTGCAGGTTTTTATTCAAAGGTGTGGTCGAAAAAAAGCATGGGTCAAACATTGGCAAACAGGTATATAAATGGTAAGACAAAGAGTATTCCAAGGACAAGCGTGGGTCTTCGATTGGTGAACAGTATCCAACAGGGCAAGGCAAAGAGAGATAATCCAGGAAACAAGGGCAAATATCAAACACGAGAAAACTAGCAAGGCAAGACTATAGCAACTGTGTGGGCTCCGTAGAGTAGCTATCGCTAGGATATATACACATTAGTTTAAACCTGTCCTGAGGACTGTATTTTGTATGTCTCCCTAATAAGACACACCCAATTTAGTTATTGCAGTCTCTACTAACGAGGTGATGAGTAGAATCAGGTGTGTTCGATAAGGGAGACATACAAAAGGTGCAGGGCAGGAGGGCCTCCAGGACAGGTTTGGGAAGCACTGCGCTATACAATACTCAGCAGAGAGAAAAAGGAAGTCGATGGTTTATGTAGGGTGTATGATCAGTGCAATCAGCCGTGTGATCAGTGCAATCAGATGTGTGTGTCGTCAGTGCAATGGATGATGGGAATTGTAGTCTGAGGTAGAGTGCAACAGTTAGTGTAGTGCAAGAGTCAATGTGGTGAGCGAGTGACCTCTGGTGGTGAGTTAAAAGGAAGTTCATAGACCAGATTAATGACAGTATCACTGTGGAGGATGAAATAGGATTAATAAAAATGATCAGAACGGCCGGTTCAATTATTGGTTTTATTCCTGATTCTCTTGAGGTTATTGTGGAAAAGAGAACAAGGGCAGAATTTTGTATTATTTTCAAATCTGAAGGACATCCAATAAATTGTATTTTTAGCAGACTTAAGAGTCAATTCAGAGAGACTGGTAATGCCTTGGTGTTCTACAGAACGATTTAGAAGGTATCTTATTCCAACTGCTGTTAGGTTTTTTAATGAAGTGGTGTAATTAGTATGTGGATTAATACTGTCCTCGTGTTTGTTGTTGTTATTTATTGTGTTGCCTGCAAAGTACAGTGGTGGCAAATAGATTGTTGATGGACTAATTCGATTGTGATGTAGTATTTGTTGTTTAAGAATGTGTGTTGTTTTGTAATGTAGAGTGGTGGCAAATGAGTTTCCCCTTACAGGGATAAAGTTTCTAACTAACTAACTAACTAACTAACTAATTGATTGACAGGGCCATCTTACCTTAGCCCTGCCCCCCTAGTGAGCTGAGAGCTGTCCTCCGGTGCAGGGAAGACAAGATGTCTCAGATTAAGCGATTATAGTGTTTAGTTGTTGATGTAATGATGAATATAGCAGTCGTCATTTACTTCCGACATCTGAGCCACTGAAGACACAGAGGATTAATGTTACTTTCGCTTTGAAGTAAATGGGCCGATCCCCTATCTACATAAATGCATCTATGTTCGCCCGAATCATTCGTGATCAGCTTTATCTACAGAATAAGTGAGTATAAGGGTTTTTATGAATCTTTGCAAATCGCCTTTCCTAATAGCGTACTAGTTAGCCAGTTTCGCAGCTGAAGTTTAGTATTCTCCTAAGATATATATACCTAGATGCCTCATTATCGACTGTTTCTATGGGCCGTGATATGCAAGCCATCCGCCATTTTTGGAATGGTTTGCGAATCTTTGAGCGCATTTACTGTGTGCGTCTACAACAGCAATTTATAAGTTTGTATATCTTTGAATATTATAGTGAATGCGAGATGGCTGATGCGTCAACGTATCTGGAGCGATCGAATAAGGATCTACACATTTCTATGGTCTACTCTTCACTCCACGGAAGATAGGGGCGGAGTCAACAGAGCTCATTAGCATTTAATGCAATGTGGACTAGAAAGTGTTGAAAACAGAGCTGATTTTGACAGGGTAAAGATGTTTTTTATACCACCATTGAGAAATTTGAACCAAAGTATGTTATAGAATTTTCATTAAGACCCTAAAGAATCATATAAACTTGTGCAAAATAGGTATCCGATGACCCTTTTAACACAGTACAGCCTCACGGTAATAAATAAGAAAATAACAGTGTTAGTGTTGCAAAAGTCATCACTGAAATTAATTCAGTTGTATCTGTAAAGCAGCTCTAGAAGATAATGGAGTCATGATTCAGATTGGATCAGTTCTGTGCAGTTGAATCGATAATATTTCTGAATATTAACTGCATTGATTGTAATTATTTTAGTTTTATTATTGTTTGAATTATTCTCAATTTGTTTGTGCATTAAGTTCAACACATTATTGTTATTCCTGGTAACTGGTGTATTTTGAAGCTTATAATATCTGCACTTCGTGTGTAAGTGTTTCCTCTCGGCCGTCTGACCCGACCCAATCTCTCTCATAACCCTGCCGGCTGCAGACTGACTGACGGGACGGCTGGGATTCGCTCGTCTGACCCCTATTTTAGAAAGGCCAAGTGCTGTGTGTGTGTGTGTGTGTGTGTGTGTGTGTGTGTGTGTGTGTGTGTGTGTGTGTGTGTGTGTGTGTGTGTTCAGAGCTCAGATACAGCACAGCACCGGCCTCATTACCGCCGCAGCTTAAACACACAGTGTCCGTGAGCCTGCAGACGGGAGTGAAAGGAGCCTGACTGACTGTATGTCTGAGCCTCTCCTCTCATCTCTCTCCGACAGATAGAGACCTAAAACACTCACTCACAAACACATTCAACTGTCCTGAATTTACATCCCCTGACACAGACACACACGCACACACACACACACACACACACGCACACACACACACTCAAACACACACACACACACACACAAACACTCACACACACACACACACACACACGCACACAAACACTCAAACTCACACACACACACACACACACACACACACACACACACACACACACACACACACACACACACTCACACTCACACACACACACACACACACACACACACACACACACACATTCATTTGTCCTGAATTTACACCCCCGACACACACACACACATCTGATTATTAGTTCTGACTTAGTTATCAATTTAGTGATCAAATTAATCAAGGCTCCTGTAATGTTTACTTATACATATAAAATTACTCATTCAAGTTACAAATGTAAAACATTAACACAGAACTATATTAATAACTGTTGTAAAAATTATTTCCATTGTCATTTAAATATTTAATATTATCTATAAAATTGAACATCACTGTAAATAGTGTAATCAACTTGATTTTAACAATGGCCAGACTTTTGTCTACATATATTTTTATATGTATCTTTGGATATTACATAGAAGGAAAAACCAAAAAGCTAATAAAACTTAAATAAATCAGTAATAAGACGTAGTTTAAGTTTAGGACAAAATTTAGTTAATGCACAAAAATATACAGTACATGCCGTGTTGGGGCAATGCATTACAAATAACGAGAGTTATGTAATCTGATTACTTGTTTGAAGTAACTAGTAAAGTAACACGTTAGTTTTAAATGTACAATAAATGATCTGAGCTACATTTTTTAAATAAATAAGCAAGCCCAGACCAGGTGACAAAAAGTAGCACAAAAGTAACAATGCATTACTTTCCATAAAAATGTAACTTTATGTAAACAATTAGTTACTTTTTATGGAGGAATGCAATATTGTAATACACAACTTTTAAAATGTACTTTTGTTACAGTTAGCAGCTGATCATTAAAAGCAGGTTTTTGTATTGGCATTGAATTCTTTCCAAGAACAACCTTGAACACAGGGCTTGTAACAGGGTGCGAACTACGGGGGAGCTAAAGGGAGCTCGGCTCCTCTTAATAAGACATGGGCTCCCCTGAAAACGTGATTAGTAAAATGTTGGGTGGTCTCAAAAAAATATAGATAATATGTTATTTTGATGTGCAATTTCAGTGATCATCATGAATTATTATGTTTAAAATTTCAAAAACATGAATTCATGCATGACAGCGATTTAAACCCCAATCACTTCAATTAAGATAACTATACATGCTATTCTTGTCATGAGCATCAAGGTGTGGGGGCACATTCATTCCACTCATGTTTAGTACGTTAACTCAAAGATTCATATAAACGTTGGACTCAACATTGGCCATAGATCTGCGTGCGCAGTCCTTGAAATCCACTCATTGTAAGTCCCCGCACAAGCGCACGAACAACAAAAAATATTTTTTTTTACAAAAAATAAAAAGGTGGGCTCCTCCAAAGTCCACGGTATAGTTCAAACACTGGCTTGTATTTTCAACTAAAGTATAAAATATCAGCTCTGTTTACTTTCTGATTCTGTCCTGACACATTTACTGTTTTACATTTTAAATGCAAGACAATGCTACATATGTTGACTTTAAAACTAGTGTCTTAAACTAGTGGAGGACCTTGTCACAAACACAAGCACAAATGCAAACACACACACTCTCTCTCTGTCAGGAGCTCTTATAAGCTCTTTCATCATTTGACAAGAATCAGATTGAGCTGCGGCTCTGATGGGACGAAGGCCACCGTGAGGTTATCAGGCCCTTCTCTACCTCAGGACCTTTATCTAAAGCCTCTTTGATTGGATGCGCAACTCACTTTAAAGTGCCAAGAGACCCAACCCGTCCAGACAAGCAGATAAATGAGGCCGGTCACTGATGTCCGGCCCGTCTAACACCAGCTGGTCGTGCCACTGGACTTCTGTCCCAAAACCTTCCTCGACCTCTCTCGATCCGCCACGACCTTCAGGGCAGAACTGCGGCTCCGGTACAGGATTTGATAAGGCGACGAGGACTCGATCTAGCCTGGCAGATTAAAGCGTGGCAGGAGAGATAGAAGCGCTGGCCTTCGATCCGCCGATGATCTCCTCATCCTGCTGTGATAATATATATATATATTGGATGGTCCAGTCTGACTGGAGGCTGTCTGGAGAAACACACAGGGGACGGATAGTGTTACAGTTAAACGGCAGCGCTGATGGATACTGGGCAAATGGGGAGTGCTAAAGGTTAATACGTCTTGGAGGGAATATTGTATGGCAGGGATGGTGATCTCTTCATAACTATCCCATCTGCTTTCATTAAGCCGTTTCAGCTACTGGGTCGTATTGAGAGACTTAATCGTTTTAAGATCCTCCATGGCAGTCAGGTTCATCACACGCCATTGAACTTTTGCTTTATTTGATGAGTTAATGGACTGGCATAATGTTAACAGTGGGAAAGATGGGGTGCTTTACATTCAAATATATTAATGAAAGGGCTGAATATTTCAGCAGTGGAAATGGATTCAGATCTGCATTATGTATTTGCGTCCGCAGACGTACTGACAGTTTAAGTCCAAATAGATTAGGAGTGCTGGTGAAATGAGGGCTCTGTCGTGTGTTTCTAGTGCTCTCGTGATTTATACCAGACCGGAGACACTGACGTGGTTCAGCCTACTGATCCTCCAATGAAAATCCCATCCTGGTCAATTCAAATCATCAATCATGCACATTCACATGCTGTTTTACAGAACGGCTCTTATAAAACAGCTAGTGTTGATGAACTGTACTACTGGTGAACGGGCGATACTTTACCCTTTTTGCTGGAAGAAAATTTGGCATAAGGAAATTGCGAAATAAACTCTTCAATATGCAATGCACCACCTCATTAAATATGCATATTTGCATGTTATTTATTTGCACATTTACAAGTAATTTATACTCTAAACTGCTACATAAAAAAATTGTAAATGTAACGTAAATATATTATATTTATATATATATATTACAAGAAAACATATACATTAACAAATACATGCACTATTTCAACTAGAAAACATGAACATAAATATTAATATGGTGACAAAATTAGTACTGGCTCTGTATGCCATCAATCCTGGACACCCAATTATTTAATTTTCCAATTTATTTGGTATTTTCCAGCAACTCCACACAATACAACATAAGGAGTGCATTCCTTGTTCTTAAAGGAACAATATTAATATCTCAATGCTTTTGAAATATGCATTTTTTTGTATAAACTTTGCATTAACTCACTTAACGTATTGAAATACAGTGTTTCCTCCAACCTAATATCATTTCCATCAATGCTTTTGCAGAGAGAATGTAAAATCATTGAAAAATAATACAGGGGCTCCCTAACCATGACACTAAATCGAAATAAACGAGAATCAGATCAGTTAGATTGGCTATTATGTGGGATGTTTTCTGAAAATTTGCTTGATGAAATCCATAGTCAAAATGGTTGAATCTGCACATAATCCTCACTTATATCCTCACCATAATGGTATCTGACACAACCTCACAGTGCTGAGCATCTGTGTGTGTTTATGCACGCTTGTGTTGCTGTAGTGTGCACTGGATAGGGCTTGTAATGTAAGGCATCAGCATGTGGCTCACGTCCGTTTCCATCCAAAGCGCATGCATGCAGCCAAAACTTTACAGTCGCTGACAAATGAACTAACAGACAGTCCTCTTTATTTATTGCCTTGTTCTCTCTAATAAGAGATATTATTCACCTAAATGCAAATGCAGTCTCAATCAATTTGCGGCGTGTCTCACATAATAAAAGCGATCCATTTCACACGTGTATCTAACAAGCCACTCGCAGCCGAATACAGTCTCTCAGAGCCCGATAACACATGCAAAGCAGAGCATTAACCAATAGTCAAATTTAATTAATGACTTTCCCATATGCATCAGGAGGATAATTAAGCATTCACAGGTGAAAGGGACCGATAGGAGTGGGCTTCCTGGACAAATCAAATGAGCGGCGATAGCATCGACGGATCGCCTCGCTTTCTTCAACCCGCCGGTGTCCTTTGGTTATCAAATTATCAAGAAAATTTGTCCAGCGTCCTTCGGTGAGAAGAACTTTAATTATGGTCCTGTCTGATGGCAGGTCATTAATAAAAGCTAGTTATCTTCATTCAGAGGACGGGGGAGGCCTCTCTACCGTCCCAGCCTTATCTCATAAAGAAATTTGGGATTTTCCTCCAGAATAATTCAAGATGCTATCCGGCCGGATATTCAAAATGCTGTAACGTGATCATCGTTGTGTGATGGAAAACTTCCACGTGTGTGTTCTGTGGACAAATGTGCTGGAATTACATGCGCCGGCTTCATAAACATTGATGGATCTTACCAACCTGCGAATGCAGATAAGGAGCGAATCATGGCCGGCTTTACTTCTCCCACATTTATATTTAAGGGCCTATAGGTTACATATGCATTACTGACTCCTCGGCCACATACATCAATGCCACGGTGGAGAAAAATGAAAGGCCAGTAATAATGCTGAATGTGCATGTGTTACTGGCTGGCTATCGCTCACAAACGCTTGGTTATGGTGATCTCATTTCCTCCACTCTAACCTCCACGTCCGCGACTAACCGCAGATAGTCATGGAAGTGTGTTGTGTATCAACCCATGGAGCACAGAAACACGCTTTAACTAGCTCATCCATCTCAGCTAAACTACAGTTTCTGTGAGGGAAACCGCAGGAGTCACACGTGAACCATCAAATCAGTCATTCAGCTCCAGATTGAGGAGACATTAAAATTTATTTTAAAAAAGTGTTTTTGATTAACTTGAGATGCTTGAATCTAGGATGAATTCCTCACAAATATGTGCAATATTTCTTTGTTTGTTTATTTAGTCATTGAATCATACCAGCTTTAAATGCTAGATGCATGGCAAAATCAAGAGTCATGTGATATAAAATAGTCTAAAAATAATAATATTAACAAATTGTAAACTAATAATAACAATACTTCAATGAATTGTACACAATGTATTATTTTCACTTACTAACTAAATATATAAATCAATAATTTTTATTGATGCACTCTTTAAGTAAATATACTGTAAGTAAAATATATTTTGTAGTATCATTAAAAGCAGGACACTCTAATACAACTTTTTATGGTCAAGGACAACTACAAAACTCACAAAGGCAATTCTTGTCCTTTCAGTAAATATACATGTGCAAGTCTTGTGAGACCAGTTCTACATCTTGTACACAAAGTCTGGTAAATATCTATTTTCAAAACAAAACGTCCCAGGTTACGTACGCTAGGGGAACACATTCAGTGATACCAAGCTCTGAATCATATGTGTAATATTCCAATCGAAGGGCGAGATGTCAGAGGCGGGTGACGTCATGACCAGGAATCTTAAAAGCACGAGAAGTACAGCCGGTGCCAGCTTCTAGGAATGAAGCAAGCTCTAGTAGGGACGCCGAAAGAATAGCCCTGTGACGCAGCCTCATTCCCTCTGGGAACCATGGTTACATACATAACCTGGGATGTTCCCCTTCAGGAACTCGAGCTGTATCGGAAAACGCTAGGGGAACGAGATGTCCATGCTAGAGCCCTGCACGGGCCTAAAATATAAGCCCTAGCCCGGCCCTGGCCCGAGACGCTCAAGCCCTAGCCCGGCCCGTGTCCGACAGCTTATCAGAGTTACCAGCCCGAGTCCGACCCGAACCCATATTTTATTTTTCCCTTCTCCCAAAACAGCTTATACTATACTGTTTCAGCAATTAGAATACTTCAGTTTTGTATGAAATGGCAAAGTGGTTATTTCGTTTCGTTATTTTATTAAGGTAATTTAGAAAAAACATTTGGATAATTTTTTTATTCGTTAAATGTAAGTTTTAGTTTTTAAAGTAGCGACCAGCGGCAGACAGTGAGCTGATTATAGCGTGTTTGATCAATTTAGACATAATAAATATATCTATAGAAAGCTTTAAATTAGTACTTAACGAAATAAAACATATAGAAAACGAAAACTCTTTCATTATAATCATAATCCGTAGATGCATTTATTAAAGGCGGGCCTAATGAGGAGATGGCAAGTCGGGATCTGCAACTGTCACGGAACAACCTGCATCATCAGTCGAATCAACCACCTACACCCGCTCACAATCACCAGAGTACTAATCACGAACACCTGCAATCACTTACCACCACCATTCATAAGCTCACTCACCCCAGTCACTCACCAGCTGGTCTCAAGGTTGCATGGCTCACTACACTGGTCGATGTCCGCCTGTCTGCCTGTCCATCCTGGAACTCGTCCCTACCTGTGGAAACGCAAGTTTACTTACAGTGATACTGTACATCCTGCTTCCAGTGCACTCTTCATTATCTCTCTTATGTTGGAAGCCCTGCCTGAGTTACGTTGAATAAATTACATTTTGATTCGCAACTACCTGTCTTTCTCCTTGACCAGTATGTGACAGCAACACCGACTTCTGAAAACACTAGTTTATTAATATTAATATAAAATTTCCCCCAAACACATTAATGCTGACCCAAGACCAACATCAATATCACTTTAAGCTCTATAACGCACGCTTTCTGACGCGCGCTGTCTCTGCTATACACAAACACACACACACGCTACTAAGAGGTAAGCTTTTATTATAGGCCTCAAACATAAATACCACCACCGACAATCATGCCCACAAATATCAATACAGATGAAACTCTGCCGTTTCCCGAAGCATTGGGAACTTTTATGGTGCTTTTCCACTGCATGGTACGGCACGGTACGGTACGGTACGGTTCACTTTTGGGGGGTTTTCCACTGGGTACTGTACCTGGTACCTGATACTTTTTTAGTACCACTTCGGTCGAGGTTCCATGCGAGCCGTACCGTTACCAAAACGTGACGTGTAAACTCTGCTGTTCACTGATTGGCCAGAGAAAATCGTCACTACTGCGTCACTGAACTTGCGACACGAGACCCTCCTCTACAGTCCTACCCGCTAGATTTAAATCAGCACAGCCAGCGAAGGATCGGACGCAACTTCTGTTTAAACAAACGCACATTTTTGCATCAACCACAAAATAGCAGTGTCGTTGTCTGTTGAGGAAGTACAGATGTTCTTCTCGTTGATAGCCGAGGAGCGGATCCAGCGAGAGCTTGATGGCGCGACGCCGAAGGAAAAAGCCTTATGTATATAACGTTACTTTTGAACTTGCTATATTTTCAGAGTATGTTTTCTGTTTATATTTTTACATCTGTATCTGTGTTTTGCTTCTATTAAAAACAATCTGATCGAATAAGTGTACCTCCAGACTATATTAAATATGTATCATTGTATGAGCACATAATGAACCTCTTGAAAAAGACAAATGATTAATGCCGCGATTATAAAAAACATCACATAAATAAAAAAAAACAAGGGATACATTGTACATTTTGAAATATTCACAAGTTTATTGATAATTCACTTTACAGAACACGCTGCATGAATAGTTAACTAATCAAGTAACGCAGCACACCTGCACGAACATCCCTGCTCTCCTCATCTACAGCCCGTGTCACTGTCACCACAGTCTCTGCTGCTGGGGGTAAATCACAAGCACTCATACTCATAGACCTCTCCATTGTTGTTAAAAACATCCACATGCCGAGAGTGAAGAACACTATTCCGTCTCCTTTCTTTGTTGTGAGTTTGTTTGTGGCGCGTTTACGATGATGTCACGGCAGTACAGGCGGCGCAATTATAACGACGCGTGAATTATCCCGCCCACTCTATAGCGGTACTAAACTGCGGTGGAAATGCAACCGACCCGAACTAAGCCGTACAGTACCGTACCGAGCCGTGCCGAACCGTACCGTACCATGCAGTGGAAAAGCGCCATTAGTATCTCCCCCCCCGCTCCAACTTCTCCTGATGCTCTGCATGGTCACCTGTCACCTGTATGCTGATGCGTGCATGTATGCGTTGCATACTTGCTTATTGCATAGGCGATGTATAATATTTATAATATAATTATTATAACACTATTTCATACAGTACATGTGGGGTGGGCACGTATTTGGGCACAATAAAAGGCGAGAAGCTAAATGAGCCCGATCTGAGCCCGATCTGACAAAAAAAAAGCCCCGAACCCGGCCCGAATGGACTCAGTGTGTCGGGCCCCGACGGGCTTGCAGGGCTCTAGTCCACGCCGCCAGACTTGCAAATCCCTGCCTAGTGTGGAAGAGCACAGCTATGGCAAGAGAACAGAAGAGCCAGGGGTGGCTAGCGGATCTAGCTCATAGAACCTGACAAACGTAAGGGGCGTAGACCATCCCGCAGCATTGAAGATGTCCTGCATAGGAACACCTGCCATAAAGGCCTTGGAGGCCACCACACTTCTTGTTGAGTGAGCCTTGATCCCTAATGGTGGGGGGAGATAAGAGGACTCATAGGCAACAGTAATGGCATCAACTATCCACCGGCTGAGGGTCTGCTTGGAAGCAGGATGGACTATAGCAAACAAGCAGTAGATCTGCCCTTCTCCACAGTGCAGCTTTGTGGATGTATGCATCCAGTGCTCATACTGTACACATACAATTAAGCCTCTGCTGGTCAGGCTCCATGAAGGGAGGAGGACAAAAAGCCTGAAGTACGACAAGCCGTGGTGTAGAGAAGGGGACCTTAGGGACATATCCCGCACTAGGGTACAGAAAAGCTTTGGCCAGACTGGGCACAAAGTTGAGATAGAAAGGGGCCACAGAAAGGACCTGCAGATCCCCAGAAGATATTGCTAAGAGAAACACAGTCTTCAAAGTATTAATATGATCTGATATATCCTCGATAGCTCGAAGGGAGGCCTACAGAGAGCTTCTAGCACCACAGCGAGGTACTAAGGAGGGACATGAGATTGTACATGAGGCCTCAGCCTCATCACACAGCGGAGGAAATGTGTAAGCAGGGGCTCCTTGCCCACTGACTGACCACCAAGAGGGGCACGGTAGGCTGCTATAGCCGCCACTTAGACCTTCAGGGTGGAGTGGGTTAACCCTGCGGAAAAACGGGCCTGCAAGAAATCCAGCACTGTACCAATCGGGTAGTTAACTCGGTCAAGCTGGAGGTCTCCGCACCATGAAGTGAAGAGTCTCTACCCTATATAAATGTAAAGCGCTATATAAAGTGCAATATGACTGCATCATTCATTCATTCATTCACTTCAGGGCATACTCTTTCCTCATTGAGGGACCTCTGGATTGGAGGATGGTCTCAACAACCTTGGTTGAGAAACCAGAGGCTATAATATGTGCTCTCTCAGGGGCCACATTCACAGCTTCCACAACTCCGGGTGGGGGTGAAGGATCATGCCCTCCGCCTGTGATAGAAGATCAATCCTAACAGGGATTTCCCATGGAGAACCATCAAGGAGAGAAATCAGGTTTGAGAACCATACTCGGCCCGGCCAGAACAGGGCTACTAGCAGTAGACGGACCCAGTCCCAGTGCTCTCTCTCCCGGGAGGAGAGTGATCGAGGGAAATGCATACAGATGAAGCCTCGGCCAAGTCTGTACCATAGCCTCCAGCACCAGTGGAGCTGGATGAGTCAGAGAGAACCAGAGGGGGCAGTGCGATGTCTGATTAGTTGCAAATAAATCCACTTGAGCCTGGCCAAAAATTCTCCATATCTGCTTCATCACCTTTGCCCCTGGGATGTCTGCTCCCATATTGAGATCCCCAGACATATGAATTATGCATCAGCTTGTATAAGGGGCTTGAACGCAGACCTCCCTGGTGGCTGATATAAAAGACGACCGCATTGTTGTCGGTGCAAACCAAAAGATGGCGATCTCTTAGGTCTGTAAGAAAGTGTATGAGTTCTCTAAACATGGCCAGCATCTGCAGGCAGTTGATGTGCCACGTGAGATGCCGACCACTCCACAGACCGTGGGGGCAGGGTGGCAACTCATGACCGCTCCCCAACCAATGAGGGATGCATCCGTCGCTAGCGTTGTGCGGCGACAAAGAGCTCCCAGCACCGGGCACTGAGACAAGAACCAAGGTTTCCTCCACATTTCTAAAGCACGTAGGTATTGCCGCATGACCGTGGTCATGTGAAGGGGGTTTCCCCTCGGGGAAAATCTGTTGGTCTTGAGCCACCGCTGTAGGGGTCTCATATACAGCAGGCCAAAAGGTATCATGTTGGACGCAGCTGTTATCAGACCCAGCAGCTTTTGAAACTGCTTGACAGTGAGTGACCGGCCTTCTCTGACTCTCATGACTGCAGTGAGCATCAACTCGATCCGGGCAGGAGACAGACGCACCTGCATCGTGGTCGAATCCCACACCATCTGGATATATGGTCCTATGTAATGGAGAAAGCACGCTGTGGCATTTAGTCTTAACCCCAACTATTTCATATGAGCAAGATCGACATCTCGATGTCGAACCACCATCTGCTCTGATTGAGCTTAAATCAACCAATCGTCAATGTAATTCAGAATGCGGATGCCCTAGAGTTGCAGAGGAGCCAGAGCAGCATCCACTCACTTTGTGACAGTACGGGGTGAGAGTGCTAGGCCGAAGGGAAGAACCCGATATTGGTACGCTTCGCCCCTGCATCGTGGTCGAATCCCACACCATCTGGATATATGGTCCTATGTAATAGAGAAAGCATGCTTTTCTTGGCATTTAGTCTTAACCCCAACTATTTCATATGAGCACGATCACTTCCCAGTCACTTCCTGTGACTGGGAAGGATGGAGACATGAAACTAAGCGTCTTTTAGATCTATCGTGACAAACCAGTGTAGAATATCAAGGACCGAATAATTGGCAAATCAAGATTCGATCGAAGCATGGTTGAAACATGAGAAGCCGAATTCCACAAGACAACAGCAGGAAGTCATAAATCAGACCCCTAGCGCCAGCCCGTCTGAATACAGCCTGCAAAACCAAAGGAACACTTAATGATAATTCCAATGCAGGAATTTGGTAATACATTTGAGGAATAAATATTGATGGTCAAAGAGATGCAACATGTGACCATTACATGTAAATATGTGATAGAAATCACAGCTACAGACTGTAAAATCATCTTAAAATACTTTCATCTCATTGTTAATGAAAACTAATAATTTATGCATAGCATAACTGCATATTATGTATGTGACCCACAAATTTGAATATCCTTGTTTTAATCATTGTGTTTATCGTGCTTTTAATTAGTATTGACTAGCTAAGCCTTAAGGGTTAATGTCATGTTTGGTATGTATGAGTGTCATAAGTATAGCTTTAATCATTTCTTTTGATGGATTTCCTGTCAAATGCATCATATTCTGGTTATAGAAATCACATTCAAAAGGATATTTTGCAAGAGAATGTAAGATTCGAGCAATGTGACTGAACATGACATGTTGAGCTATTGAGTGGGTGAAGAAACAAAGAGCCAGCATGGGATCTAATTGGTCAAGACAACCATTGGGAGGTCCCTAAAGGCCGAGAATAAATACTAGGACACCCCTCTTACGCTCTCTTCAGCCTCTCTTAACTTCTCCTTGGAACTCTCTCTCTCTCCGGAAAATGAACTCTCTCTTCAGTCATGTGCTCTGACCACACCCAGCCAGCTACCATGATGAGAAGAAAAGCCACCTAGTCTTTACATCCTTTTATTCTTTGACTTTAGTTTATTTTCTTTCCGTGAGTTCGTGTGCTAAGTTGCTTTGCCAGCGGAAACAAGCCCAAGACTCTGCAAAACCAGCCAACGCCCACTTCCACGACTCCTGAACTCTAAGCCAATCAGCGACTTCGGAAAACCCTTTCCTGAAAAGACGGAGAACAAAGGGAATCCTTTAAACACAAAAGCTACGCAAGTACAAACCCCAGACTTTGCCGTGCTGGTGTCATTTTAATGTAATTTTAGCCTCATTGAAAAAGTCAATGCGAGTGTTAAATATGTGATTGATGATTGTTCAGGTTTATGCAATTGCACCTATTGCTGTAAACGTGGGATACCCAAAATTCTCATTCTCTTAATCTAATCCTTTCCTCACTTTCTCTCTTTCTGCAACGCGTGAATGTGTGAATGCTTGTGTTCATATGTAGATTAGTTTACATGTCTTAGATTTATATAAATAAAGTCTTGTTTATATTGAAAGAGAAATATCTTGTGTTTTGTGCTCATAAGTTAATGCCTTAATCTGTCGATTTTGTTACCGTGCTATTTAATAGTGTTTTCACTATATTTTGGGATTTTAATATCCAGTGCAGAGTTTGTTATACGGCTTGTTCGGTGAATCGCCGTGAAACAGTGAGTCTGTTCAAATTCCTATAAAATCATTAATGATTCCCTTTGAGCTAAATTGACCTGTTTCCTTATAACAATATATATATTATATGTTATCATTACATATTGGTGGAGGAAAAGCGGGCAGATTAATCTAAATTATGAGCATAAACCAAGTTATTTAATCTTTTATATTCTTACGGATGAGATCTGAGATCGAGACTGGTGTGTGTGTGCGTTTGTGTGAGTGACGTCAGCAGCGCGCCTCCTTGAATGAATGAGCACAGAGAAGGCTGTAACTCGAGTCAGCCTCTTTGTTTAACTGCAGTAAGGGAACTCAAAGTTAACATTTGAGATCGGAGAATGAGGTTGGAGATTTGAGCGTGTTCCTCTCTTCTTGTAATGCCTTGTTTTATAGCTGAATTAATTTCCTGCGTGTTCCAGGTCATCTAATAGCTATAACTTACTCCATAATCTCAGTAACTGTTAGCCGCGAAGCTAAACTGCAGTAATTAAAAGGGAAATAAATCAGTGGATAAAGAATAGTTTTGAGCGTGTTCCTCAATTCTATTTATCAAAGCCTTATTATTCATAGTTTGATCGTCAGTGCGTGTTCCATTGTCAGATCATAAATGCTATGACTGGGTTAAACATTAGAGAATAATGCTTGCCTGTTTGTGTACACTGCTCACAAAGTTAATTATATCTCGCGAAAACACTGCGCGTGTCCGAGAGTGATTTGAATGGGAGCTTTAAAAGCTTTATCAAGTAAAGTTTACCTTTGAACCAACAGCGAAGAAACCCTGTTGTGTTTATGTCCATATAAACGGACACGGGCTTGTGATACACTGTTTCCTCAACCGCAGCACGGAGCTATTATTTGAATAAGGTTTAAGTTTAACTCTGAACGAACTGAAAGTTTAAGCGCCACATCGCAGAACAAGCGGTGTTGTTATTTGTACAGTGTTGAGATGCGCCAACATTTAATGTAACATACTTCGAGCAACTTTGAACTGCGCACGCACGCAGTACATCGATGCTTTTGTAAACAAGCTCCATGCTGTTGCTAATGGCACGGTGGTGTTTACATTGAAGTCTATGCTAAAGCCATTAGCCTCAAAGGTTAGAAGTTAGCATTAACCTCCAATGGTTGAATAAAGTGTGTGTTTTGAAAAGCTAAAGTGGTTTAACCCTTCAAACATTTAAACTAATATACTTGTTGGTCTTTCTCTTCCCTATTTCTCCCTTTTACCACTTATTTGTAGTTCTACTAGAAAGGAAAATACTAGTTCAGAATTATTAATTGTGCCAAATTCAAATTTAATTAAAACATTAAATTTATTTGGAATCATTCTAATTTTCCCCTCATATTATTAATATGATCCTTCCTTCTAGTATTCCCTTTTGGGCATAATCATTTTAGGTACAAATAAGTATTGAACTTTAAAAGTTTAAGTAAACTTATTCTACCTAATTGATTTATTACCCATTTAAGTAGATTCTATTCAGACTTATACTCACTCATTACTTTATTGCGTTTTACCCTAATTCTTCCTGTTTTGGTTATAAACATAACCACTATTTTATTTACTTATTTCCTCATTTACTTAATTTCATATTTGCTTATTTTGCCTGTTTATTACTTTACAATTTTACTTTATCTTACCATTTCCTTTCCTCTGTGTATCCTAGCTTGGGAACGACCCACCTGAGCCTTAATAGGACGCATTGTTATCCCTCACTACGAGTTCAAATAAATTAGAGACAAATCTCTTTTACCCAAAATTTATTTTTGTTGATAGTTGTGTAGCAACTGAAAACAACACTATACGCCGTAGTCGGGCATAACTGCTTGCTAGTGGACCGATCCACTCAACTTACTGTCTCTTTCTCTTCCCTCCTGTTCTATCCTCCTTTCTTTCCTCTTCACTTTTCACATTTGTAGGGACCTGTAAGAACCATCAATCAATTCTAAGTGTATGAGAGATGCAATCCTGTCAAAAGGCGAATCATCCTTACGAATTTGATTGCAATCAAACCTACTTTTGTTCTTCTTAACCTCCCTATATTTAAAACGCAATCCAAATTTGAACAACTCATGCAACGCTGAGATCAATTTTAATAGAGATAAGTGTTGAGCAACTGTCGCCTTCGCAGCCTCCTGGTGAGCGGTCCCAACTGTAAGGTGTGCGTTGTCAATTCTGTCAGACTAAGAAAAGAGATATCAGAATTATTATTATATTCATTTGTCTAAGACAAAGATTTAATAATATTGTTTGCCTCCTTGATAACAACATTTAATAATAAAAAAAGGAAAGAATTTTCTTCATTTGAAAAAAAATAGAAAAGGAATTGTTTTTTTATTAAATTTGTTTTTCACCTTTTGTCTCTTTTCCTCTTCCTCATTAGAGTGACGAAGTCTTCACATCGCTAGTCTACCTAGATACTCTGAGACCAACACAGTGATCACCACACTTCACCAGTGGTTCAGAATCACTGACATAACACTTAGTTGTCACACCCACATAAGCTTCCACTCCACACAGATCTGTGTCAGTCTCTCTTCTCCCCAGCGTGCCAACATGCCGCAGACTGCAGACCCCTGGCAAGGGAAGATGTGAACACTTGGCTGAGAGGCACGACAGACAGCCTCACCCCAAGACGTTTGAACTGTTATTATTTTTAATAATAATCCTAGTCCTGAGAAGATTCCTGACACAAGATTCAAGCCAGAATAACAACCATGAGGAGCTAGTCAAAATTGCCAGCTCCTAAGCTATGCCTTCACGACCCAGCTGAAACTGAGCGACAAGCACATCACCCACCTTCAAGAGGAACTGACATGTGCTCAACGTCGCATAGACAAGCTGGAAGTGAAAGTTCAAGATCAACTCAAAGCACCCAACGAGAGCGAGCAGGAAACCACGGAACAAGTTAAGGAGCTCCAAGCAGCCCTGACAGCAGCTCAGCTCGACCAACAACATGCAAAGGCTGCCCAGGAAGACCTGGTAAACAGACTTCAGTATGCCAACCAGCTACTAGAAAGCCAAGCATGACATCAGCAACAAGAATGCTGAAATAAGTGCCCTGAAGGACCACCTTGAAAGGTACAGAATTGAAATGGACAATCTGACCCCACAACTAGACGATACCAATGATCAGCTCTACATGGTCAGAAGAGGACTCAAACATGCTTATGCAGAAGCAAGAGCCAAAGCGAGAGAAACCACCCTCAGCCTCATCACTGCTGAGCAGAGCAGAGTCCCATGTCCAAGAACTCGTATACAGCGAAAGAAGCGAAGGGCCACAACCCAAAACCTCACCTGCCTTCGCCACAGAACTCTTTCCTGTCAACGAAAGAAAACCTCCCATCCAAGCAGACCTTGGAGCTGCACCTGGGATGACCATCAAAGACCTCGACAAGCTGTCTAAAAACATCAGCAAGTTCAACCCGAACTCCACAGGGGGCCACACCATCCAGGCCCACCTTCAAGATATCGACTTCTATCTAGAAATGAGACCTCATGTGACTGACAGAGACAGGTTATACCTCCTTAGAGCCACGTCCAGTTCCGAGGTACGAAACTTCCTAGATCGACAGCCCAGTCGAAGAAGTCAGACTACCAGCTACTTGTGAGGTCCTGATTAAAGAGTTTACCGACCCTGACTCCGAACATGGACTGTTAACTGCCTTAGAAACCAAACAAGGTCGACAAGAGGCTCCACAAGCTTACTACAACCGACTCCGACAAGCCTACTTTGGTGCACACAACGAACCTGACCTTGAAGAGGATGTGAACTTCAAAAGCCTCTTCCTAAGAAATCTGCACCCTGGAGTCAGCCACCATCTAGGCGTCATGGCCTGTCCACGCTCCATGACCATCCAACAGTTGCGTGACCTAACACAGAAGGCCTACAACAAGCAGAAGATGGCCTCAAAGAAAGGTGACAAAACATCCACACTCTTGAACTCTGTCAAACAAAGACTCAAGCCTTGCACTGGACGACACCCAGATGCATCACAAAACCAGAGTCCTCCATCAAGAGCACAGAGAACGTGATCCCCATGTCCACGAAAGCTATCAGCCCAACTTCTGGAAAAATCCATGGGACCAGCCACGCTTCTCAAGAAACGCAAAAGATAGCAACAACTGGAAACCTAACCAGACATCCAAAGGTAATCGCCTGACTCATCCAAGAGCATCTCGTAGGGTTAGCGACAACGAAACCCACCTCAGCATTACTCAGACATGCACAGTGCTGAGTATGCTCCAGAACCATACAGCTTACAGAAGACATGGAACAAGTCATGAGCCAACTGAACGAGTTCCTTCAAGATAAGCTGAACACGGATGACTACGAAATTGAGTCATGCTCGCTGTGACCAGCGACAGAATGGAAGGCCGACGATCGCATGGTACACCACCATATCCGAGATGACAAGCACCTGTTCAACAACCACACAGGACGAGCAAGTCTCTCATGGCCAACCGTTGATGAAAACTGAGGTACCAGAGAACATCACCTCACTCACCCATCACTCACTAGCAAATTGCTAAATGAACTCCAACTCCTAGAACCACATTCCTGTCTGTGCAACAGCAACCACCAAAGCACAGAAGGTCAGAAAGTCTGCCACATCCAGAAGGTAGCACAAGAGGAATGCAACAAAGGAGACAAAGTTTGCAGCCCAGCTTCACACAGCCATGCCAAACTACCTCCGACTGTCTGCTAAAGAACTTCCTGCCTTTCTGGACTGACCCCCATTAGATCATGGACATGCCCACATCCAAGCCAAGGATGAAGAGAGCCAGTCTTATGTAACATACCTGAAAAGGGGGGAGACGACACAGACTGGAACAGATCTGACCACACATACACTACACCATTAACACACACAACATTACCTACACCCAGAGGTAACCACATCTACTGATAACACATTCAACAAACATATTCTTCCCACAAGTAGAATATCCAACTTTAGCACAACACAGTTACATACACCACCATGAAGAAACATATAGCTATCCTCACAAGAGTTAGAACACCTGACACGAAGTTAAGGTGCATGGCTAGCTGCACATGACATCCTAGCTCAACAGTAGTTGCAAATCATGCTAGGAAAACCCACAGCAGTTTTGTTTTGTTCTTCTTTTACCTATCCTTTTCCTTCCCCTCTTTCTTTAGTAGGTGAAACACCTAGACACCCTGCAAGGGTCAAAGGTCTGATATTAGGATTGACTCACACCTAATATCCGCAAGCCACTCTAGACTGAAGGAAAGCCAGAGAGCTCCATGCACGATAGGTCGATTCATTTTACCACAAATTAGTTCACTAGAAACTAAATGTGAACATTCTTAAGTTAAGACAACTTAGAAGAAACACACAAATCTAGTCGCAAAAAGTTGATCAAGAATTAAAACAATAATTTCCAAAATTGAATAACCTAATGCCCGGCACCAGTACAGTAACTGTCATGGAGGTGTTGTCTTGTTGTTTGCTGTGTTTTGTCTGCTTCTTCTGCCCTTGTTTTCCAGCGCTCGGCGATGTCTTCTGCTAAACACCTCGCCGAACGAAGGGGGTGTGTAGAATATCAAGGACCAATAATTGGCAAATCAAGATTCGATCAAGCATGGTTGAAACATGAAGCCGAATTCCACAAGACAACAGCAGGAAGTCATAAATCAGACCCTAGCGCCAGCCCGTCTGAATACAGCCTGCAAAACCAAAGGAACACTTAATGATAATTCCAATGCAGGAATTTGGTAATACATTTGAGGAATAAATATTGATGGTCAAAGAGATGCAACATGTGACCATTACATGTAAATATGTGATAGAAATCACAGCTACAGACTGTAAAATCATCTTAAAGGACTTTCATGCTCATTGTTAATGAAAATAATAATTTATATGCATAACTGCATATTATGTATGTGACCCACAAATTTGAATATCCTTGTTTTAATCATTGTGTTTATCGTGCTTTTAATTAGTATTGACTAGCTAAGCCTTAAGGGTTAATGTCATGTTTGGTATGTATGAGCGTGATAATTCCAGCTTTGAACATTTCTTCAAATTGATTCTCTGTCAAATGCATCATATTCTGGTTATAGAAATCACATTCAAAAGGATATTTTGCAAGAGAATGTAAGATTCGAGCAATGTGACTGACCATGACATGTTAATATTGAGTGGGTGGAGAAACAAAGAGCCAGCATAGAACCTAATTGGTCAAGACAACCATTGGGAGGTCCCTAAAGGCCGAGAATAAATACTAGGACACCTCTTAAACGCTCTCTTCAGCCTCTCTTAACTTCTCCTTGGAACTCTCTCTCTCTCTCTCCGGAAAATGAACTCTCTCTTCAGTCATGTGCTCTGACCACACCCAGCCAGTTGCTACCATGATGAGAAGAAAAGCCACCTAGTCTTTACATCCTTTTATTCTTTGACTTTAGTTTATTTTCTTTCCGTGAGTTCGTGTGCTAAGTTGCTTTTGCCGAAGACGACAAGCCCAAGACTCTGCAAAACCAGCCAACGCCCACTTCCACGACTCCTGAACTCTAAGCCAATCAGCGACTTCGGAAAAACCCTTTCCTGAAAAGACGGAGAACAAAGGGAATCCTTTAAACACAAAAGCTACGCAAGTACAAACCCCAGACTTTGCCGTGCTGGTGTCATTTTAATGTAATTTTAGCCTCATTGAAAAAGTCAATGCGAGTGTTAAATATGTGATTGATGATTGTTCAGGTTTATGCAATTGCACCTATTGCTGTAAACGTGGGATACCCAAAATTCTCATTCTCTTAATCTAATCCTTTCCTCACTTTCTCTCTTTCTGCAACGCGTGAATGTGTGAATGCTTGTGTTCATATGTAGATTAGTTTACATGTCTTAGATTTATATAAATAAAGTCTTGTTTATATTGAAAAGAGAAATATCTTGTGTTTTGTGCTCATAAGTTAATGCCTTAATCTGTCGATTTTGTTACCGTGCTATTTAATAGTGTTTTCACTATATTTTGGGATTTTAATATCCAGTGCAGAGTTTGTTATACGGCTTGTTCGGTGAATCGCCGTGAAACAGTGAGTCTGTTCAAATTCCCTATAAAATCATTAATGATTCCCTTTGAGCTAAATTGACCTGTTTCCCTTATAACAATATATATATTATATGTTATCATTACACCAGTCCTCGGAACTGATCTGAGACAAAACCTGTTTGACAGTGAGCATTTTGAACTTCAGACGCATGACTGAGCAGTTCAATAGCCGCAGATATAAAAAATTGGATGCAACCCCCCATCCTTCTTTTGAAAAATGAAGTACCAGCTGTAGAACCCGTAGTCTCTGTCAAGAGGAGGGACCACCTTGATGGCCTCCTTCCTCAAGAGAGTGTTCACTTCTTGTTCTAATACCAGAGCCTGCTCGGGGCCCACTAACGTGAGAAAAACCCCTTTGAAAGGAGCCCCCAACTTAGAGCAACGCCGACCTTGGTCCTGCTGCGAGGGAGCTCAAGAGGCAACGCTCTGTTTTTGATCCTCCCTGTATGAGGAGCTGGTACATGGCTGGGGATGCTCACGCCCAGCAGCCCCCAGAGCTATAGAACGGCGAGGGAGAAAATGCTGTAACGCCGCCGCCTATTTACAGGCCTCCTGATATATGTCAACGACAGAATTGATGGCGTTGCCGAACAGACCAGAAGGTGCAAACGGGGTGTCCATGTGGAAGAACCTGTCCTTCTCTTTCATATCGAACAGGGTCAACCACAAATACCTCTCCGCCAGAGCTGCCACAGTCAGCCCATTGGCACGGGCGGTCTGTTTAGTGGCACGGATAGCTAAATAAGCAGTAATCCTTAGTTTTCAAATATCTTCTGACTTGAGTTGCTAGCCTTCGTCTAGCTATTTTAGCAGGTTGGCTTGGTATGCCTGTAACACTGACATAGTGTGCAGACACGCATCAGCCTGAAGCACTGCTGAGTACCCCCTTGCCCACCAGCGCCGAAGTGGTTCGGATCGGCTTGGAGGGCAATACTGGAGCCTTCAGAGATGATGCCATGCCGGGGGACAGATGGATCGCAAGCGTCTGCTCTACCCGGGGCATTGTTCTGTTACCGCATTCTCCCAGCCCCGTCACATTGACATAGTAATCAGAGGATGAATAAGCGGGTCGAGAATGGTTTCGAAAAAAGGCAGGCTCAGGCATGGAGGTAGTGGCTTAGTATGCAGAAAGCATTCGTCGAGTTTACTTTTCTGCAGTTCAGCCGGTTTCTCGGCAGGTCAATCGATGTTTAACTTGGCAACAACACGATTAACTACCTCCAATGGCTCCACATACTGTGTGGATTGAGGGGGCGAATCCTCGAAGCGGGGCCAGCACCATGAGGAACGCTGGTGAAGGCTTCCTCCTCAAAGAGTTTGTATTTGCACTTGCTTTTGACATGCTGGAGCTTTTATATTGCTAAATGCTTGTGTAACTTGACAGACAACAATAAATCAGACTCACAGAACATAGATCGTGACTGACACACACACAGAGAGCTTTGCTGAATGACACAAAGCTAACGCCGGCTGCACCTCACGTGCTTTGCAGCTTCCTGGACGTCTCGCCCATCAATTGGACTGTTTACAAATATGATTCAGAGCTTGGTATCGCTGAAGACATTCCCCTAGCGTTTTCAGGTGCAACTCGAGTTCCTGAAGGGGAACCAATGATTAGATCTTTCATTTATAACTGAATTCACTGATACATTCATTCGTTTCCATCTGCCAGTCTTTGGAAATATATAACTTTAGTATGCATTTAACATCCGGTGCTGGTATCTGATATTCTGTCATGCACAGAAACAATTATCGATCTGAGTTATTGCTTGCACTGCACAGCAAATAATTAAAGTTTATTACAAATTAAGAAAGAAAATGTCTCTGTTTCTCCACACAGAAGCCAGTGATGATCAGATGAGATGGACACTGACCAACAACGAACTAAAGAAAAAAACTATTACGAACTTAATAATGTTTATTGGGTAAACAGTATAGGAAAGGTATAGGAAAACAAGCCTGTTTGGTTGCTAGATCATTTTCCACCATAACTTTAAAATGTATTTATTACTAAATTAATAACAGTGATTTGACCTTGAAAATGTTTAGTAATTTTAATTTAATCCTGCAGTCCGTAAGTTTTGCCTCTTTGTAGCCATCTCTGTTGAAAACTGGTATTGCAGCCAGGTGCGGATTTATCTTTATTACATGGGCTGTACTCCGGCACAGCTCCAGTGCAGGATAAATCGAATGTTTTGAGGTGAATGTGTAGCTGTCAGTCACCACACCGGTGTGAATCAAACACTTAGTAATCACAGATGTTAGCCTACGTCTTGGAATATATGACCTAAATCCGTATATTGTCATCTGAACTAGTAACAAGTCTACCACTTTTGTTCTGACCAACTGAGGAAAAAAGCATTACAATAAATCACGCTATCAATGGTGATTAAATCTAACGATCAGTTAGCTCATATCACATCAAACCGTGCAAATTATTATTATTGTTATACTTTATTCTCAAATTATTAATGTTAAAAACATCAGCATTGTACAAAACACATATGACATTCTTCGATGGCAGCTATGGTCTGTTTCTCACTCAAAGCTTCTAATATTTATGTATTTATTTTTGAATGTATATATTGATGCATTTTTGACTTTATTTATTGATGCATTTATTTAAGCATTTAGCAGATATTTTTTATACAAAGAGACTTAGAGTAGCAAAAGCAATGACGTCAGAAGATTTAAACTGCAGAGAATTGATATTTTGATGGTGATTTCTTTCCAATGAAAGTCCAATGAGTTTCGAACAGTTTGAGAACAACTTGAGAGTACATTAAGACACTGAATTATTGCTTACATATTCAATATTTCACACCAGCTGTGCAAACACGCTCTTCTATTCTTATAATCAACAGGCTGATCCCTGCCTTTGGGTTTCTGCAGTGCTGGTTAAAGTAAACCGGCCTTATTTGAGTAATAAAGACACAGGATCAGGCTTCAGTGAGACTCCGAGTGGAAAGTTCTTGAAGTGGAAAATGTGTTTGCTGAGGAGGGATATTTCAGCTCCGGAGTGTGACTTATGTCGCCTCTTCAACTGTAATGTTACTGTAATAATAAGCAAACGCACCACTGCACAGACACAAACACAGACTGCCATCCTTCAGTGACGTCCAAGCAACTTCTGAGACTTACTGCAAGCTATTACTGCTATTGTTACTGCTACCCTCAAAACAAAGTGTTCAAATTTAGTATGGGACTCATACCACAGACATGATTGACACATCTAAACCTTCAATTCAACTCAAGTTTTTTTGTATAGCGCTTTTCAAGATACAAATCGTTGTAAAGCTGCTTTACGGA
>CM050424.1:26423241-26515741 GCA_027564155.1 Gymnocypris eckloni scoliostomus | reverse complement strand
TTTGAGAGCCGCTAAATAAATGCTATGAAGTCACCATTTTTCTTTCTTGATAAGAAAACAAGCAAACAATCAGACCATTTCAAGTCAAGCGCTCCTCAGAAACGCCGGAGGACGGCGAGAGGAGACACGCTCAAGAGCTTCGTCAAGGACTAAAACTCCTGATAACCTTAAAATAACACATGGTGCTCGGGTCAATCGCCCCGGACTCTTATCGGCTTCAAACGGAGCTGGAGATCTGTGCTCTCTGTCTGCTAACACTCGGCCTGTCGATACCAACACACTCGAATCTGAAGCCAGCCAAAGTGTTAAAGGAGCAGGCCATCCGAGATCAGGAGGTGTTTGGTTCTTCATCAGGTTTGTAGAAATGTGTCTCAGCAATGGATGCTCTGCAGTGAATGGGTGCCGTCAGAATGAGAGTCTGATAAAACATCACAATAATCCACAGTCCATCAGTTAACATCTGGAGAAGACAAAAACTGCGTGTTTGTAATAAATCAGGAGAGTCTATAATCCATAATAACGCTTCCTCCAGTGATAAAGTGTTCTGGTCTGAATCAGGAGAGAAATCTGCAGCGTTTACAAGACAAAACAGCTCTAAACTAATATGTGACCATGGAGCACAAAAGCAGTCATAAGGGTCAATTTTTCTAATTTGAGATTTATGCATCATCTGAAAGCTGAATACATAATATTTCCATTGATGTATGGTTTGTTATGATTGGACAATATTTGAAAATCTGGAATCTGAGCAAATTAATCTACATATTGAGAAAATCATCTTTAAAGTTGTTCAAATGAAGTTCTTAACAATGCCTATTACTAATCAATAATTAAGTTTTGATATATTTACAGTATGAAACTTACTAAATATCTTCATGGAACATGATCTTAATATCCTTATGATTTTTGGCATAAAATAAAAAATGATAATTTTGACCCATACCCTGTATTGTTGGCTATTGCTACAAATATACTCCAGGATTTTGATGTGAGAGACATCAGGAGATGGAGTTTTTTGACTGGAGGAAGCGTTATTATGGATTATAATTATTTTAACCGGAATGTTTAATGATGGATTTGTTTCTTACAAACACGCAGATTTTAAGTACTAGTCTGACCAACTGACTAACAGTTGGAAATCAGAGGTAATCGGTTTTACTTTTCGGATTCAAATGAGACCAATCTACATGTTTTAAGTAATAAAACACAAAAATAAGTTATGAGAAGCCCTAATGAAATGAGATGACTAAGTGTCATAACACTTGAATTGATGAACAAGCTGCTGCTTTTAAAAAAAATGTTTATTGCATCCTTTATTTGTAATTAATTCAAATTCAGGAATTTAATTTCATGTTTCCATGAGGTTGCTCTGTGCCAATGAATGATTACTGATCCGAGGCAAAAGAGTCCAAGGCCAAGTTTCTGAATATGAATTGGGTTATTAACATGAAAATAAATTATAAAAATTAATTAATTAATTAATAATAAAAAAAATATATATATATATATAAATATGAATATAATTAAATTATGATTATTATAATTATATTATTATTATTAGTAGTAGTATTGTTGTTGTTATTATTATTTTTATATAAAATAATAAAAAAGTAGCCAAATCAAAATAATTGTTTAAATAAAACTGAATAAAATAAAACAAATAAATAACAATGAATAAAAAACTATATAGACCATTTTTTAAATGAATACAAATGAAAAGATACATAGAATGATTAAAAGTTTAATTAAAATTAAAACTGAAAAATAATGTCTAATTAAAAATATAAAATAATTATATTATATCAGTTATGCTAAAATTACACTGATCTCAAAAACAATTATTATGAAAATAACTGTGTTTATTTATTTGAAAAATCTATTTCTAAATAATATCAAAATGATAATCGTATATCAATAATACTAAAATAACCCTGACTGGGATCTGTTATTAAATTGTCAGATTGTTTTGTCAGGTGAAAAGTCAGAGTTTCTTCAACATCACTCATAATGTGAGGATTATTAATATTCATATTTTGCAGCACAAACTCTGAACTTAATACTTGGAGGTTTCAGCACATCAGTGACCTCAAGCATGAGCTATAAGTATTCATATTTCTTTGAAAACAGCAGCAAATATCTCTGTTCTGGACACAGAGGAAGATGTGGTTTCTCGCTCAAGCTTTAGCAGTGTCTCCAGTTCCACAGCATCAGACGAAACGCAGACAAGCACATCAGCGTGAAGCTGAGAGATGTTTCTCCATGACACCTGTGAGCCTGGAGAGCGACCCGCTGGCCTTTCATCTGTCAGACGCGCTCTGAGCGCAGGTGTTTCACAGCCGGGACGGGGCTGACAGACGGGAATGTCACCGCACAGCCGAACACTTGTGTTCCTCACAAAGATCTCTCTTGTCCAACAGCAGCCTGGCCTCTGTAACATCAAGGCTTCGGTTCCCTCGCTCGTATCGCAGCGGCGCAGGCCGGGTTTCAAAGCTGCCGCAGGTCCTGTTTGAGACGGAGAGCAGCTGTCAGTGACGAGAACCTCTTTTACCCGTCGTGGGCTGGGGATTTAAAATCAGTTGAGGTATGATGTTGTGTTCCTGTGGCTCAGTGGTAGAGCATTGCGTTAGCAGCACAAAAGGTTGTGGGTTCGATTCCCAGAGAACACACATACTGATAAAAAAAACTGTATAGCCTGAATGCACTGTAAGTCGTTTTGGATAAAAGCGTCTGCTAAATGCATAAATGTAGCCACTTTGATTGATTTGGTTGATTGATTGATTGATTGATTGATTGATTGATTGATTGATTGATTGATTGATTGATTGATTGATTGATTGATTGATTGATTGATAATTATTGGCCAAGAGAGTCCAGAGAATTGTACTGTCGTGTTTGTTTGTGAGTTTTTATTGTATAGTTTTTTTTCAGATTAAGCTAAGACTAGTTCACAAAAGTAGTTTTCAACATCTCAATCATTTAACAAACCATTTGATTGAGTGCAGTGTTTGCAGAAGTTGTCTGGAATGAGGAGTTATATCCTCTATATACAGTCGTTTATGCCCTTGAGAAATGCGATATCGCCACCAGTGGCCGATTTCTTTCACGTCTCTCAGACCTGTGGGCCGTGAGTCGAACAGGCCCAGCCAGTTTTCATTCTGAGCAGCCTCAACTTTTTGTTGATAATTATTGATATTTACTCGACAGAGAATCTTTCTGCACTGGTTCAGTTCCGAGACACTTGAACTACTAATTAACAATTGAGCCCTGAAATAAATAAATAAAACCTGAAACAAATGAACGAATAAATCAATGAGTCCTGATGTATTTAATAAATAAAATCACATTTATATATATATATGTGTGTGTGTGTGTGTGTGTGTGTGTGTGTGTGTGTGTGTGTGTGTCTGTCTCTGTGTGTGTGTGTGTGTGTGTGTGTGTGTGTGTGTGTCTGTCTCTGTGTGTGTGTGTGTGTGTGTGTGTGTGTGTGTGTGTGTGTTTATGTCTGTCTGTGTGTGTGTGTGTGTGTGTGTGTGTGTGTGTGTGTGTGTGTGTGTGTGTTTATGTCTGTCTCGATGTGTGTGTGTGTGTGTGTGTGTGTGTGTGTTTGTCTGTCTCGATGTGTGTGTGTGTGTGTGTGTGTGTGTGTGTTTGTCTGTGTGTGTGTGTGTGTGTGTGTGTGTGTGTGTGTGTGTGTGTGTGTGTGTGTGTGTGCGTGTGTGTGCGTGTGTGTGTGTGTGTGAGAGAGAGAATTTTAACATCAGAGAGTGACACTTCAGCTCTACATTCGATTATATTTTGAGTTTGTTTTGTACTTTGTACAGCTCAACTTTGTTTGTAAAGAGAGTGTTATTTGTTAACACACGTTCTGAAACTAGTGCAGAAAAGCATGAAGCACGCGCCCCGGAGGCTGCATTCCTCGCAGCTAATGCATGTTGATATTAGTGTTTGGATGTGTTGGGAACAGGGCCGTGTTTGATTGACAGGCGGCTGCGGCTGGTAAAACACAACATCAGTCCGTCTGTCAGCGGAGCTCCGCTGTGGCCTGAGGCTTTGCTATAATGCAGCTGAAGCAGAAACACAGCTTCTGTTTCTCTGCGTATTTCTGCATTCATGTTCATCATGGACGAGAGTTATTGGATCAGTGCCTTTATAAACCAATAAACAAATAATGTACTATAATGCACCGTTGTACTATCGTGAGTTTTAGTGTTTTTACATGCATGTTGACAGGCACTTTCTGTAGTGTGATGGGTTTGTCTCATACAGGAGAAGATCTCATGAACACATGAATCTGTCCCTAACCTCACTGTAATGATAATGAACGTGGAGCACTCTTAATGAGCAACCGTGCTTGAAGTCAGTCACATGCATTAAATTTAATTGAATTCTATATTCATCGTATGTCAGTGTGTGGTTTTTAAGCTTGATTGCAGTTGTTCCTACACTGTATGTGTTTTGTTGTTTGTAAATATAGAATGAATGTTAGCATGTAAGATATTGGTCAATCATGATTTATGGAAATGTGTATATGTTCTGTTGGCAGATTTTTGGGTTGCACTTTATTTTAAAGTAATTTAGGGCTGGCATCAAGACACATTTCACCATTTGATTTGATTTCGATTCACAGGCTTGCAATTCAATAACATTTTGATCTTGATTAAATTTGATTTGACTCTGGTGGATAAACAGGCATTCAGGGTCAAGTCCAAATCTAATCAACTAATGCTGTAAACTATACAGTAAACCCTGTCAGTTGATACTTTACTAGTGATGTGTAAACAAGCATGGCACATAAGGCAGTTTTAGTAATTATGTTTCTGCTCCAGTATCAAAATAAATATCAAAGTAACTAAGATTATAGTGATTATTTAATGGCAGGAGCAACAAGTGCTGTTTGATTAAGCTTTGTTCACAAACTGATTCTTGGGATTTAGATATTGACATTGGTTCATCAATTAAAATCGAGACACTGGTGTTTTAACCCAGCCATATAGTGCAAAAACACATTATACAGCATGCATCATTTACATTCATGCATTTTGCAAGTGATTCGGGGAAAAAGGTTCGATCAGTTCTGGTTTTCCCTTGGAATCGAACCCATGACTTTGATGTTGCTAGTGCCGTTTGAGCTTGACGAAGACCGTTTACTGTTATTACTACAGTAAGCACATGAAACAAGGACACTGTCATGAATATTTGGTGCTTTCTGCTGTTTTCCACAGCTGGAATATGATCCTGTTAACAGAGACTCACAGACATGTTCACATCAGAGCTTCAGTGTGCCAGAACAGATACCTCGAATAAATCTCTGAAGAGACTCAGAACACAATCAAAGTGACCTGATCAAGACGGCTACGAGAACTTGCACAACATCCCTCCTACCCACAAGCGTATATGTGTCCCTGGAGCACAAGCAGTCTTTAGTCGCTGGGGTATATTTATAGAAATAGCCAACAATACATTGTAAAGGTCAAAATTATTGATGTTTATTTTATGCCAAAAATCATTAGAATATTAAGATCATAAGTTCATGAAATGTTACACTTTATATAAAACATATTTTTTGATTAGTATGCATTGCTAAGAACTTAATTTGATCAACTTTAAAGATGATTTTCTCAATATTTAGATTTTTTTGCTCCCTCAGATTCCAGATTTACAAATATTGTCCAAACCATAAAATCAATGGAAATATTATTTATTCAGCTTTCAGATGATGCATAAATCTCAATTTCTTAAAATGGACACTTATGACTAGTTTTGTGCTCCATGGTCACATATCTCATTAAATCATTGTGTTTTTGTGTAATAAAGTCACACAGTCAGACTTCAAATTAAACGCCTTTCTTTATGACACCTGAGAACACTAATACTTGTATTACATGTTTAATAAACCATTGATAATTAAACGCACCTTAAATGTAGACTTTAATTTGAATTTGCGGTACAAGCATGTCCAATGCTGCACGGTTTGCTAGTAATCGTCTGCAGTCTCTTGTAATTGTGCTGCACTTGCAAAGAGCGACTTCTGGAGTTTGTTTCTGAGAGAGCAGAAGTGCTGCCGTGTATAAAACACAATGTTTGGTTGTGTGAAATGTCACCGGCATTGATTCTGCTCCTGCATTACCATTCTAATCAGTGGTGTAGAACCACGTGTAGAGAAACACACGCGCCCCGGGCTACCGCGGAATTGGACAAGGCCCGGGAAATTGTGTCCGCGCTCCAAACAAGTGTTAGGTGATTGTTTACTTCATGTCTTTAAATTGCATTTCTTCCGTTTTAATTCCTGCGGCGTCGGGAGAGCGTTTCTCTGGCCTCTCGGATGCTTACCGAATGCAGAAGTCACGACCCGAGGGTAGCATCGACAGCCACTGACACATATTATAACTCAATACAGCGCTGTTTTCCACTTCAGGCTTTAGCAAAGCTGTTCTCATTTACAAGAGTCATGGAAATGTTCTGCAGTGATATTTCCATCACTGCGGCACACAGTCTGAGGTTCATCATCACATCATCCTCTAAAATCACCACAACACGATGAGCAGTTATACCTGTGTCTGATCGTGCACCACGGTACATGTTAAACAAGGAACACTGTGTGGAAGATCGTTTAGTTCATTTCTGTTGAGGAGGAAAGCAGCACATCATGATATCAAACACATGTATGTTTGATTCACAGGATTGTGATTCATGGTTAGTTCTTCAGAAATATCCTCATTTACTCGTGTTGTTACAGATCCGTGTCATTGTCTCTCTTTTCTGGGACATATAATGGAAATATAATGCAGAAATGTGATGACCGGACCTTTCCACCAATATTATGTTAAGCCTCCTTGAGATATTATGCATTTTATTATTTTTATTTTGTTGTTTTGTCATTTTTATTATTATTTTTTATATAGTTTCTATTAACTTAGTTATTTTAGTACATCAGGTAAAACTAAATGACAATTGGAAATGTTGCATAATAAATTAAATACGTTTAGATATACTAATGCTTCGTAACATCACTGTTTTATTCCAGTTTGATAAGACAACCAATCATTCATCTGCTCATAGTTATGATTTAATTCTTAAAAAAATAAAAATAAAACCGAAGCATCATGTAAATACTTTAGAGCTCCCTTAAATCTTGCATTGTAGGATTCTTCTGTCTTTATTTAAATGCAGTCGTTGCATTTAATCTTGCAGCTGTTAAACATATTATGGCATACTTTATTTTTAAATGATTGATTATTGAAATGCATGTATGTTTTGGAGAACGGTCTCTAACTGGAGACCTGTGTGCACACATTTCTTCTTCATACATAAGGAGGACAATATCAGACATACAGCATCCGTCTATCTCCATGAAAACAGTTCACTCCGCCAGCGCAAGAGTCTTTGGCGCCCTCTTGTGCTGATATTACTGAACTGTATTACTATAACAGCCAGTGATCAGCCACAAGAGTGCGCCAAAGCCTGTACAAAAACCCTCACCTCTCACTGAACACAGGTTTCTACAGAACCAGGCCTGATGTGGGTCCTGTGCATGACCTGACACTGTCAGTATCACCATCAGTAACTGTGCTGTTAAAATGCCCTGGAAGTTCATTAATATTAAATCTAACGAACTGACCAAAACCTCCTGATGGATCTTAATGGGAAGTTTTCTCCATGTTAACACCAGAGGACACTCTTTACAACACGTGTGTGTTAGCTGCCATGTTTGATACATTTTATTGAACATTTAGACAAAACATAACCTATATACAAAATATTTTTTGTAAAAATGTGCATATGTGCTTTTTGATGATTGTCATATTTCATGCATCCAGTGTTTATGTCTAATATAGTCTGATATAGTGAGAATACGAAGGAAAATTAATAAAAACAGCTCAACTTTATTCAAACTGAGCAAAAATATGAATTTGATGCAGAGGCTGATACTGTATGTATATGATGAAATTTTGATGCGTGTAATGTAAATCAATGAGATCTTCTTTCTAACAGTGCAGCAGAAACTGACATTAAATTATGTAAATAAAAGTGTCGACACGCTATATCTGCAATAATATGAGATGAGATGTAAATGATCCAAACATATAATGCAATGCTGATTGAGAGATGAAGAGATAAACGCTCCTCAGAAGATGTGATATGAAGATCATTCCTCCGCCGAGGAACAGTGAAAGTAACAAACGCTCCTCAGAAGATCATGAAGATCAGATTTGAGACTAAAACATGATTGATGGAGAATCAAGTAAAGCTGAGCGTCTTCAGAAAGAGTTCATCTGGAGATATGACTGCGGTTATTCTGACGCTTACTTGATCTAAATCAGTCCGGATCTGACACGAGAAGCAGCAGCTGAAGCTGGACGCTTGTACAATGAACCTAAAAGACGAAAGAAGGCATGTAGATTGTGTGCGACAGGTTTAACAGTAACGTTTTATTCATGTTGATCATTTAGAGGCCGTAGAAATGCATGAACCAAATAGCTTTATATAAATCAGTCATATTGTTTTCTATAGCACATTAAAAAATATCATATGTTGTTGATAAAAGTGCAACTTAAAAGCATGAAACAGAGCACAGAATAAATACATAAATCACACAGATTAACAGACTTCTAGAACTAGATCTATATTTCTATATATATATATATTTGTGATTTTTAACAGCTGATTCCTTCTCTTTTGGGGCTTTTTCTTTAGAGTCAAGTCCTGTCTTTGTATTGAAGCAATGAGATTGGTGCTACTTTCCTGTAAATGTTTGATTACTGTGATATTATCTATATGCATGCGTCGAAGCGCATTGGATTCTGTTCATGGAGCATGCTGTTCACCGACCCATCATTGTTTCACTCTTGGGGTGGATCCTGTAGACTCCAGCACACAGTTATATATACACTTATTATGGGTTTGTTTCTCTCTTATTTAAAGCAGTAAATGTTCTTTGCTCACAAGATTGTTATTTTCCAAAACAACCCAAAATCAGAAGAAATATGGGTAAAGGCGTGTTTAGTTATGCTGCTCTATTTGATTGGAAACAGTTACGAGATAAATTAGTTGATCTCTCTAAAGTTTTGTTTACCTGATTGTAATTGTTTTGACTGATACGAGTATGTTTTTTTGTATTTGTGAATTAATGTATTTGTTTTATGCTCAAATGTGTTCATGATTAACGAAGTCCTGTCTTGTCCCGAACCCTCTTGTGAAAGAGATTTTAATGAGAAATCAAACTTCCCTTGATCTTTTGACATATAAGAGGTCATTGTCCTATTAAAACATCCTGGTCTGAACTCAAAACTCACTCGTTAGTCTAAAAACAGCTTATATTGAAGCCAACCTGCCAAAACGACTGTTTGGGGAATGTACGTGTGGCTAAATCATTTTACCACGGATGTGTTTACAAGAAGGCACGATTAGACACATGATTTTCAGAAAGATTGAAACTAAAAGACGATGCTGTACGACTATGTTCGAACTGTTTTCATTACAGGGTCACTATTGCTTAGTCTGTTACTGCAGATAGTTTGATAAGTATTGAGTTATTAATGCGTTTTTAACCTAAAACACAGTGAGATTCCATGTGTGTAGGATTTACGCTGTCAAACATACACAACTATTAGCCAATCATAGCAGTGGGTGTTTACGATCCTCCACGACTATTCAAACAGAGCGTTCTGATGGGGAGGGTTGAAGACAGGACAGAAAAAAAAGTATACACAAGAGTTACAAGACATGTAAACCCTTAACAAAATAATAAAACCAAATACTGAATTCTAAGCCAATGGGGAGACCCTAACACAAGTGAAATAGGTCCTAGTCAAAAGCCCAGCAGCATGTTTGGACAAACTACAGGCTTGATAATGGAAGCAGAGAATTACAGTAGTCCAGTCGAGATGTAATAAAGCATGCACAACTCCCAAACCTTTAAAAGACAGAAAATGTGTATATACAGACTTTAACTCAGCATCAAAAACAACACCAAGACTCCTTGCTTCATTGTGTATCCCAGACTTAAAGAGGCCTAGTTGATTCATTTCATGTTTAGTTGAACTCGGGGGGGCAAACAGTATCATTTTTGTCTTTGATTATTTTGGTGGAGAAAATTGGCCGCCATACACTTCTTAAAGCCATTAAAGTAACCAAAGAGTGACTGTAAAGCCAAGTTACACTTTATAGGGAGATAAAGCTGAGTATTGTCAGCATAAAGGTGATATGATATATTGGGTTTCTGACCAATATTGGCCAGAGGAAGCATTTAAATGGAAAATAAAACCGGGCCCAATATCAATCTTTGTGGAACCCCTAATTTAATGTGAGCAGAAGAGGAATCAACATTTCCCAATTCAACAGGGAGAGTTCTCCGTGTAAAATACAACGTTTAAAACATTCCCTTGAATCCCTACCTACAGTCTTAAAGGCTCCAGCGACTTTTTTCACACTGTCCTGAATCAACAACAGGTTACAAGACACCAACGTTATTATTATTATTAACATGTAAGTCTCCAAAAACAGTAATGAACTTCAAGTGCTGTATTTGTGAACCTTAAACTACGAAGATGCAATGAGGAAGAAACATAAAAAAAAAATTTTACCCTGGCACGATTGATATACAGAACAGAGAAACAAGAAGAAACGCTGTTTCAATATGAATAGGGCACGCAATGGATATCAACACACTACAGGCTCTCACACCAGCGCATAGTGTGAGAATACCTCACTAACTCAGTTACTACTTTGACAAATCTTTCACTGAATGAACTCCCTGAATCCTTCGGAGCATCCACTGAGTCAGCATATGACTTACTGAACTGGAAAATCAATGTCAGTGCGTTACTGCTTCAATATACATCCGTCTGATCTTTACTCTGCCAACAACAGAGTTGGGTATAACGTTTCCTGAAAATAATGCAATGCATTACTTTTGAATGTATGTCATTTGATTATAGTAACTGTCAATAAAATTGCATTAGTTAAGTTACAAATACAGTCTTAAGAAAAAAACATTAAGTAAAATCACATTTTGCATAGCAGTGTCGAAGAAGCCTTATGACATTTAGATGCAATGAAAGTTATTAAAATCATATTTAAAAATGTTGCACTCGTTTCCACATATTATAGTCTAACATCATAGTTTAGGAAAAGTCCAACTAGTAAAATGCGTACATGTTTAAGTCACATTAACACTATTATAAGTAATGCTTTACTCAGCAGAAGGAAAAGTTGCCTGGATGAACTAAATGAATCGTGCTGCTTTGTTTATGGGGGTGATGTGGTGTTTACATGTCTACGCGTCTCACATGGATGATTATTGTATGAATAGTGTGCACTGTGTATTGTGTAGGTTTCATAAGGATTACTTTATGGTAGAGTACTACTGTTTGTTCCAAAAATAACCACAAGAAAAAGCACGTTTTTGTATTATTATTGTAACTATGGACTGTGTTGACAAGAGTGATGTAGAAGTTTTCACTATGAAGCTTAAACTGCTGATGTACCGAAGAGAAAACTAATTTCACAGTAAATGTGTTATTTAATAAAAACATATGCATATTTTCAGATTTTTTTTTTTTTTTCTCAAACACAGTGTGAGGGGTAACGGTGGGGTAAAACACCCCCAGGGGGCAATTACTGTAGTTATTCTGTTCTGAACAACAAGTCCGTTGTTTTTCCATCAAATTAATTCTAACTGGTTGGTTGAATAAAAATGTTTGGACTTTATATTTAAAATGATCTCAAGTTAGCATCAGGTAGCTAGCTAGCCAGTTATCATCAGCTACAACTTTTTTTTTTCTCAAATAGACAATTGTCATTTTGTAATTCATAATTACTGATCATATTCTTTTTTATTTTAAGCTAAAACTGTACCCTGATTTTTCTGTAAATGGTTAAAGCAAATTGCTGTTTCAGATTGGGGGGTCTTTTAACCCACCCATGGGGGCGGTGTTTTGTTTTTAATTTACGGTGTTTTGTTTTTGATTTAAATTTAATTAATGTAAATTAAATTTGGTTAAAAATCTAATAACATGAAAACTATGAAAATTTTTCATACTTGACGTATAGTTTATGTCATTGTCACTAAAACTATGATAACTTTTCTGAACATATTTAACTTCTTTTTCACTGAAAAAAAGACACAATCCTTAAGGGTGGGGTGTTTTCCCCCACTCTGTCCTATCAGAGATTTTTTATTTTCAATATGACTTTTATTTAAAAGTAGGCACACCAAGCGTTTTATGTCTCAGAATCAGAATGAGCTTTATTACCAGGTATGTTTACACATACAAAGAATTTGTTTTCGTGACAAAAGCTCCACAGTGCAACAGAATGACAGTGACAGAACAAAAACACAGATAGTAAAAAGAAGAATTAAAAAGAACAAGTAAATAAGGAATAACAATAAACAAATTGACAATTGTATATACAGGTACATAACAATGGACAGTTTTGTATGTACATGTATACTATTTGCTATTGAAGTGTCGACTAAGTATATGTATTACATAAACAAGTGTATAAGTGTATAAATAGTGTGTGTAGTATAATTATTGTCAAGTGTTCATGAGATGGATTGCCTGAGGGAAGAAACTGTTTCTGTGTCTGGTCGTTCTGGTGCTCAGAGCTCTGTAGCATCAATCAGATGGTAACAGTTTAAATAGGGAGTGTGCTGGATGTGAGGGTCCAGAGTGATTTTACCAGCTCTTTTGCTCATTCTGGATGAGTACAGTTCTTGGGGAGGAGGGGGGGGGGGGGGGGTTACCAATGATTCACTCAGCAGTCTGGACTACCCTCCGTAGTCTTCTGAGGTCAGATTTGGTAGCTGGGTTTAACCAGACTCAACTGAATCAAACCAGTTATTGAAGTGCAGAGGACTGATTCAATGATGGCGTAGTAGAACTGTTTCAGCAGCTCCTGTGGCAGGTTGAGCTTCCTCAGATGGTGAAGGAAGTACAGCCTCTGCTGGGCCTTTTTCACCATGGACTCAATGTGATTGTCCCACTTCAGCTCCTGTGAGATGGTGGTGCCAATCAATCTGAATGACTCCACTGCAGTCACAGTGCTGTTAATGATGGTGAGTGGTGGGGGATCGGGGGGGTTTCTCCTAAAGTCCATGATCATCTCCACTGTTCTGAGTGTGTTCAGCTACAGGTTGTTAAGACTGCATTAGACAGCCAGCTCCTTAACCTCCTGTCTGTAAGCAGACTCGTCGCCGTCCTGAATGACGACGATCAGTGTGGTGTCGTTTGCAAACTTCAGGAGCTTGATGGAGGGTTCTGTAGATGTGCAGTCATTGGTGTAGAGGGAGAAGAGCAGTGGGGAGAGAACACAGCCCTGAGGAGCTCCAGTGCTGATCGTACGAGTGCTGGATGTGTATTCTCCCAGCATCACTCGCTGCTGCCTGTCTGTCAGGAAGCTTTTGATTCACTGACAGATGGAGGTCGGCACAGAGAGCTGAGTTAGTTTGGGCAGGAGGAGGTTAGTAGATATGTTAGTAGTCCACAAACAGGATCCTCACATAAGCCCCTGGTCTGTCTAGATGTTGCAGAACATAATGCAGTCCCATGTTGACAGCGTCGTCCACAGACCTGTTTGCTCTGTAGGCAAAATTAAGAGGATCCAGCAGGGGTCCAGTGATGTCCTTCAGGTGGGCCAGCACCAGTTTTTCAAATGACTTCATGACCACAGACATTAGAGCCACAAGCCTGTAGTCATTTAGTCCTGAAATTTTGGATTTATTTGGGATGTGGATGATGTTGGAAGGGACTTCGCACAATTCCAGTGATATGTTAAATATTTTTTGAAGATGGGGGCCAGCTGGTCAGCACAGGATTTCTGACAGATTGGTGTAACACAGTCTAGGCCTGGTGCTTTTTTCATTTTCTGCTTCCGGAAGACCTGGCACACCTTGTCTTCGCTGATCTGAATTGCAGGTGTGGGGGAAAGGGGGGTTGCTGGAGGTGTTAATGGTTATGTGGAGAGGTGTTCAGGGCGGGTGTGGGGTGTTTTTTCAAACCTGAACTCATTCAGATCGGCTGCCAGTTGTTGATTCTGCACAGTGCTGGGGATGGTGTCTTGTAGTTGGTTATCTCTTTCAGACTTTTCCACACTGAAGCAGAATCACTGGAAGATAATTGGATCCTTAGCTTACCAGAATAATTCCTCTTTGCTACTCTGATCTCCTTTTCCAGTGTGTATGTGGCCTCTTTATACAAGACTGTATCACCCTTTCTGTAAGCTTCTTCTTTGGCCTGACAGAGTTGTCTGAGTTTTGCAGTGAACCATGGTTTATCACTGTTGTAGGTTAAATTAGTCTTGGTAGGAATGCACATATCCTCACAAAAACTGATGTATGGAGTTACAGTCTCTGTGATTTCATCCAGATCAGTGGCAACATCTTTAAAAACAGTCCAATCTGTAAGGTCGAAACAGGCTTGTAAAACCCGCTCTGTTTCAGTAGTCCATCTTTTAACAGTTCTTAATACAGGTTTGGCAGATTTTAGTTTCTGCCTGTAGGTTGGTATAATATGAACCAAACAGTGATCAGATGCCAAGCTGCCCATGGGACTGAGTGATATACATCTTTTATTGTTGCGTAAAAGTGATCCAATGATATTACTGGCTCTGGTGGGACATGTAACATGCTGTCTGTATTTTGTAGATTTGCTTTATCAAAGTCCCCAAAATGATTAAAACAGAGTCCCGGTGTTTTTGTTCTGTCTTTGTGTTTAGATCAGCGAGTTTCTGTAAAGCTGAGCTCACGTGCGCTTGCGGATGAATGTAAACACTCACGAGAATGATTTAAAAATAATATATTTGTTGTTGTGATTGTTTTTTGTTTTTATTTTTTTAATTCCTTGTTTGTATTATTATTTGTAGTGTCTATTTCACTCCCTTTTATGTAAAGCACTTTGAATTTCCACTGTGCATAAATGTGCCATATAAATAAACTTCCTTGCCTTGTTGAAAGGGGTCATATGATGCGATTTCAAGTGTCACAAGTTGATTGTTTATAGATAAGATCCCTGAAGTTACAAAGACTAAAGTCTCAAAACCAAAGAGTTATTCTTTATAAAGTTAAGACTCGTGCACACCCTCCTAAAACGGCTCATTCAAACACGCCCCACATGTCTATGTCACGATGTGGGGAGATTTGCATAACTCCGCCCAAATGTAGATGCAATTAAAGAAGGCGGAGCTATTATTCTGGCTGTAGTGTTGTCCTGGAGATGCTGTGTTTCGTTGTGAAAGAGATAGCATTTTGTTTGTGCTTCCAAAAGAGGACACAACTAGAAATCAGTGGTTAAGTTGTGTTTACAACACTGTTCCAGAACAGTTCAACACAAATATTGAAGTGTGTGCAGCGCAATTTACAAAGAACTATTTACTGAACCTGGAAGAGTAGCCTGCTAGCTGTGCACAAAGGCTGTTTCTATGAAGTGGGGCAATTGCAACATTGCAATTATTATGTCCCCGCTGGATGCAACAAATGCCTCGTTTGTAATGTCTCGCCAGGACAGGGCATCACAATATGGTGAGGGGTGTAACATCTCCGTCTAATGCTTGAGGTATTCGGCCAATCACAATGCATTGTATACCTGACCAATCAGAGCACACCTTGCTTCTCAGAACTATAAGCTTTGTAAAAAATGTACACGTTTCAGAAAGGTGGAGCATAGAGGAGCAACAAAAATGTACTGTATGTGGAAAATGATGTGTTATTTTAACCTTAAGCCACATAAACTGATTGCAATAAATACTCAAAATAATGTTATTTTTAGCAACATCATAGGACCACTTTAACTTTGGTAAACCTATAGAAAGCAATCATAAATATGGGAACAAGTGGCGAAGCACTTAGCAGTGTTAATATAAAGATGAGCCCTCTTTAATAAATTCACCAAAAACAGTGTGCAGTGTTATTGTGTAACTCGTGGCGCGCTAGCTAAAAGACCACACCCACTGGAACAAATAGAAAAAAATAATTGGCTGATACATTTTACAATCTACAAAAAAAATACTAATACAATTTTTTTAATAATTCGAAGAAAGGGAGCTGAGGAGACTCAAGGTGCATTCACACCAGACGTGAATGAAGCGTTAAGCGCAAGTGATTTACATGGTAAGTCAATGCAAAGACACGATAGACATCCTGCGGCGCGTTTCGTGCTGATGAGGTGGCACGAGTTGAAAAATCTGCAATTTGGCTAATATTTTGCGAAAGCATTAAACATTCAGGAGCATGCTCTAGTAGTAACGTGATTACGACGTGTAGCGAGCGGAGGCAGAAATTCGAAACAACAATGGAAGACAAAATCATTGTCACTGTATGTGGATACCCGGAGCTGTACGATACATCTTCGTACTTTTATAGAAACAGGAATAAAAAGGATCTTGCTTGGAAGAAAATGAGTGATGAGGTCGGATAATCTGGTAAGTTACAAAAATGCTCTTTACTCAATTTGAGCTATATCTACGCCGTTTATCAACCTTGCACATAAAGCGCAGCTACCCTCTCAACAAAATCCATGTCAGCCATTTCGTAAAGAGAATGGAGCTGCCTGGTGGAAGCCCCTCCCACGACGCGAATTCACATCTGAGGTGAAGTGAATTTCATGCGCGAATGAAGCGAGTAAACTCAAAATGTTCAAGCGTCCAACTATGCGCAAATAGAGTGATTTATTCATGCAAGTCCTGTCTGGTGTGAACACACTGTCTGGAGTATAAAATTTTTTCAGCAAATATTCTTTTGTATCAAGAAACAGGAGTAAAGCAATTAAAAAATGCAAATTAAGATAAATCTTATAGCTAAATGTATATACATGTTACAAATATATGTATTAATATTACCCAAACATTGTTTTTGTCCAACATAATTAGTAAATCTTTAATGCTTAAACATTTAAAACCACACAATTTGTACACACTTTTGCATAATTTGATCAATTAGGCCTACAGCTTGTTTGTAAATGACAAGAATATTCCCGTGCAAGTGAATTTAATCTTGATTTTTAGGAATGTTTTCTACACGCATTCATCTCAAGCTGCTCTTGATAGTTTCCTTGTAAATCAAGTAGCATTGGAATGCTTTATTTAGTGCACATTTTGTCATTTGTGTGACTGTAAGACTTAGCTCACACTGAGGGTCATAATGCTCAGATCCGATTTTTTTGCGCTGTTGTTCACATTGTCATTTAAATGCGACTGCCTTCAGTCTCATGTGTGAACCGTACACAGCCCTGAAGTGTGCGCACTGTGTTTGCGGAAATAAAATGGATGCTGCACATGTTAGCGTGTGTTTAGCAATTTTTAAGTTAATATGCAATCGGAGCCTAAATAATCTTCTTCTTTCTTTTCTTTTTCCTTCCGCTTACACTGGGGGTGTCGCGGGCAGATATAGACATATGTCAACTGCTAGGCATGTGGCTTGAGCAAGGCTCAACTGGTGAGCTGTTAGTGTGTCTTTCACTGCGTCTATCCAGCGTAATCTTGGTCTTCCTCTAGCTCGCCTTCCAGAGCATCTGATGTTGCAAGCTCGGAGTGCTGGTTGATTGGGTGACATCTGCATGGAGGTGGCCAAACCATTTCATTCTCTGATTCTCAATGTAGTTTAGGACTGATGTTGTTCCTACCATCTCTGATCTCTTAATTTCTGACTTGGCCACTTCATTTACTCTTCCCTTGTCCCACTGAACCTTCTGGCACCCCAGCAGAGTATGTTACATCCGTCTACAGGAAATTGCAGCATGTGTATTGCATGACCCATTGCATGACCCATTGCACTGTCTGTTGGAAGGGAAGTACCCATTAGTACTTATAATTCCTCTACACTTGCTGTCCAAGAGAACTTGCCAGTCAGAGTCCAGCTAGCTCTTTGATTTTGGGACAGTCCCCCCTGAACCTAACTCAAACACTGGACAGTTTACTGTCACACAGCCTGATGACATGAACAATGTATCCTAAAAAGTGGACCATCCTACTATGGCTCCGCATGGTGTGCTGGACTCTAGACCGTTAGGTCACAGGCCTGTCAAATTGCCTGCAAGGTTTAAAGATTATGTTGTGAAAAAAAAAAAAAAAAAAAGTATCAGTTCTTTGTTTTAGAACCTTTGCTGCAGTATGCATAAACACACCGAATTGTGTTTATTGAAAATGTTGGTTTTATTGTACCAATAATCTGCACATTGTTTTGTCTGGTTTAAGGACATTGTTATTTTCTGTATATTGAAAATGTGGACGTTTCTTTTCCCACATGGTAACTAATGTGAAGTCATTTGTTTCATATTCATTGTATTCTTTTTCTGGATGTTTTAACAAGGACGTTTATTTTGGTCCTCCGAGAAGGAGGGTGAGGTTTGTGAAGGGAAGTGCAGGGAGGAGGAGAGAGTATAGTGTGGCGGGCACAGAGACTAGTCGCTCTTCTCCCCAGTTCTAGGGCTTTGCTCAATAAAAGTTACTAGCCTTCGATATATTCAAGTCCATCGTCTTTACTCACATCAACCCACGGGCAGCTAAAACTCCACGCCTTACACTAGCATAAAGTCGATTTGAGATGAGACGTTAATGTTGTCCCATTTATACCAGGTGTAGATCTGAGTGGTTCGATGTTGGAAGAATGTATTGGTGATAATGAGATCATGCTCTGCACACAGGTCCAAGGTGTGGTTGCATGGTGTTTTGAGATCACTGTATGGACCAAGATGTTTTGTCCATGGTGTTCTCCTCTCTCCGACTCTCTCTGTCCGCTTTCTCCTCTGTGAGTTTATCATTGCATGGTGCATATATCTGGATGTAATTTATGATCTTGTTACCTTCTCTAATGCTGATTTTGATGAGTCTCTCTGAAATGCACTCAATGCTCAGAAGGTCCTTTGCCTTGTCCGGGTGTAAAATAAAACCGACACCGTGCTTTGCCCAAAGCTCCTTGTTTACTCCGCTCCAGATGAGGACAAAGTTGGAGTGTATTTCTTTTATTCCCTTTTCCTTCTTTCTAGTGTCTGCAATTCCCAGGATAGAGATCTTACGTTGGTTCATGAACTCTATTTCAGGTTCCTTGTTAGTCAAACCACAAACGTTCCAGGTTCCTATATGCCGTCGTCCGTTTTCCAGTCCAGGTTCTTTTCGGTTTTGATCAGTCCGTTCATATCTCCTTTGATTGTCTTGAGCAATTAAAAATCCACTGTCGGCTTGCTAGTCAAGTCACAGCTTCACTAGAGCCCCGTTAGCCAGCTTAACCTGTTTCCATCTCCCACGACATGGACGAGGGTTGGACTTTGGGAGCCTAAATAATGAAGTGATGTTATTGTCTATATATTGATTTTAATCTTCCCGCCTTCCCCAGCACAGAATTGTGACGTCTGTTCAATTGCATGAAATGTGACATGGCCGTTCAGACTGAAGTCGCAAAAAACGGATATGTATCCAATGTAGGACCACATATGAAAGTGCCATGGGCCTGATTTGAACAAATCGGATTTGTGCTGTTCAGACTGTCATAAGAAAATCACATATGGGTCACATTTGGGCAAAAAAGTCGGATTTGGGCCACTTTAGCCTGCAGTGTGAACTAAGTCTAATTGCTGCTTGCAGCTGTTGTGGTGGAAAGTAAAAACATAAAACACATCTTAAATTATTTATTGGGTTTCATAGCAATCTCAGGTGTAAAAAGGTGCACCAATTTACAACCTAATTGGAATAACAGACACATAAACAATATTCCACTCACAAGTGAAATTTACATTGATTCTATAGCCGTTTTATTTTCTTCACGTCTCATATTTAAATATAAATGAATAAAGCTTTGTTAGATGTGGTGGAAACAATTATACAATATCTGTGGGCCAGCTGTAACCTTTGAATAATAAATAGAAATACAATAAATATTGAAACACTTAAGTTCAGTTTATCATAGCTTTAATACATAATAGCCTACTTTATATTTTTCTCTAATGGATTTCCATACTTTAAGATTGGAAGAGTAGATCTGAGACCATTTGATTATGGCAACATGATATTGCTATATAATATTTCTATAAATCTCTGACAGAGACTATCAGCCAATCACTGTGTGCATAGTTAATGAGCTTGACATCATCCACAGCGATGCCCCGCCCCCTTTACTCTGTTCCTCAGCACAAGTGTGTCTCAGCAGCTCTGTGAAGAGGTTTTAAGAGAAACTATTAGCTAAAAACATGTAATGCTATTTAAGAGAACTCTTAGTGCTAAGATAACATGTTTGTGAATACAGGCCCAGGTCTATAGAAACAGAAGGAGCCAATGTCACACCAGCAAACTCTATTATTGAAGAATTGTGTAGAATAAATCGACAGGGCTTGGTGTTCTCTAACTGGTATGGGTCCATATATCACAGGTCCTATGTTTACTCCTCTCTGTGTAGTTTTTACATTCACGTGAAATCAAGAATATGAATTACTGCTGGTAACATAGCAGCTGCACCGTGATGTGTTACTTTTCTCATCGGTGGTCAGGATAGAGCAATCACAGTCATTTGTGATTACAAGATAATGAATCTTCAGAATTTAAAAACAAACAAATTAGGGACATTGCCTGAAAACACATGTCAGATATACTAATCCTTTAAAGCAATAGATTTAAACTATTTATTTTTTTGTGCAAAATGTACATTGTTTTATTAAGAAATAACATCAAGAAGAAGAAAGATAAATAAAAATGAAAATTACAGAAAAATATATTACAATATATAGGAGTTGCCAGGTAGATAACTATAAATGTTCAAAACAAAGGCATAAGATATGCATGTATATATCAACATCAAATACATATATTATAAATTTCACAATCTTTCATAGTTTTTACAGCTTTCTTATTCATGGATTCTAAGATATTATAAAATACATACATACATTTCAGTCAACAAAACAATACAATTGGGTTTCTTATTAGTACATGTATAATTAAATGTGAAATTTGGTCAACAGTATACGTGAATTAATTAAGTAAAAATACTGTACATCTTGGTCAGAGTAGTTAAAGCCAAAGAGTACATTTCCCCAAAGGACTCATTATGGGATGCGGTATATATGTGCATATTAGAAGTCTCTATGAAACCAAAATCCTCTAATGAAGTATAATACAGTATACAAATACCTTGCTGTGGGACTTTTCATCCCTTAACGTCTCCAAACGAATTAAAAACACATTTATGCATGTACAATTTCAGCAAAAGCAACAACGTATTGATTACTTATTTTTATCCTTAACAACCCAAACTTAATTTCCCATGAGAGGATCCCTGAGGAGCATAACAATTACTCGCGTTAGCTCTCAACCCTTGCCGCGCATGCGCAGTCACAGCGCAGCATCATCTTATTGCGTGAGCGGAGGAGCGGCCCGCGCATGCGCATCCCGGCAGGATTGATTCAGCTCCTCCATGACATCCAGCGGGACTGAGCGACTGCTGCTATCGTCAAATACATGATCCGCTTAATCCCGCAGCCCTCCTCGAGCTCCGGTACCGCTAGATAATAACGCGCTCCAGGCTGACGCACGCAGACAGCGGCGCTTCGGTGACGGTAATCGATCGGGGTTCGTCGAGGATGAGGCTGACCGAGACGCGTGCGGATGGAGAGGAGATGCGCGAGCAGCCGCCTCCGTTCAGAAACCCGTTCGCGCACGAGCTGAGGTTGACGGCGGCGCAGAAGCTGCAGGTAGGTGTTTGCTGGTGTGGATGAGCGCGCTGTAGTGTAGGAGAGTTCTCTCTCTCTCTCTCTCTCTCTCTCTCTCTCTCTCTCTCTCTCTCTCTCTCTCTCTCTCTCTCTCTCTCTCTCTCTCTCTCGCTCTCTCTCTCTCTCTCTCTCTCTCTCTCTCTCTCTCTCTCTCTCTCTCTCTCTCTCTCTCTCTCTCTCTCTCTCTCTCTCTCTCCTCTGGCCTGCTGCTGCTCTGAAAGCGGAGTTTCCTTCCTGTGATACATGTTGCGCTCGGGCGAAAGAGCCAATCAGGATCGAGGATCCGCCGCGAGGAGCTCTGCAGCACACGCGAGCCTCACAGCGGCCTTTGTCTGACCCAGCAGATGCGTTTCAAACATGTGCCCTATCTGTCTGTCTGTCTGTCTGTCTGTCTGTGGGTTATTGGTGGTGTGTCTGTGGGTTATTGGTGGTTATTGGTGGTGTGTCTGTGGGTTATTGGTGGTGTGTCTGTGGGTTATTGGTGGTCTGCCTGTGGGTTGTTGGTGGTGTGTCTGTGGGTTATTGGTGGTGTGTCTGTGGGTTATTGGCGGTGTGTCTGTGGGTTATTGGTGGTTATTGGTGGTGTGTCTGTGGGTTATTGATGGTTATTGGTGGTGTGTCTGTGGGTTATTGGTGGTGTGTCTGTGGGTATTATATGGTCTGTGGGTTATTGGTGGTTATTGGTGGTGTGTCTGTGGGTGTATTGGTGGTTATTGGTGGTGTGTGTGGGTGTTTTAAATTGGTTATTGGTGGTGTGTCTGTGGGTTATTGGTGGTGTTGTGGGTTATTGGTGGTTATTGGTGGTGTGTTATATTGGTGGTGTGTCTGTGGGTTATTGGTGGTGTCTGTGGGTTGTTGGTGGTGTGTCTCTGTGGTGTGGTGTGTCTGTGTCTGTGGGGTTTGTCTGTATTGGTGGTGTAATGGGTTGTTGGTGGTGTGTCTGTGGGTTGGTGGTGGTGTCTGTGGGTTATTGGTGGTGTGTCTGGGTTATTGGTGGTGTTGTTCTATTATTGGTGGTGTGTCTGTGGGTTATTGGTGGTGTGTCTGTGGGTTATTTGGTGTGGTGTGTCTGTGGGTTATTGTGGTTATTATGTTGTATTCTGTCTATTGGGGTTATTAATTGGTTGTGTCTGTGGGTTATTGGTGGTGTGTCTGTGGGTTTGTGTCTGTGGGTTATTGGTGGTTATTGGTGGTGTGTCTGTGGGTTATTGGTGGTTATTAATGGTGTGTCTGTGGGTTATTGGTGGTGTGTCTGTGGGTATTGGTGGTGTGTCTGTGGGTTATTGGTGGTTATTGGTGGTGTGTCTGTGGGTTGTTGGTGGTGTGTCTGTGGGTTATTGGTGGTGTGTCTGTGGGTTATTGGTGGTGTGTCTGTGGGTTGTTGGTGGTGTGTCTGTGGGTTATTGGTGGTGTGTCTGTGGGTTATTGGTGGTGTGTCTGTGGGTTATTGGTGGTGTGTCTGTGGGTTATTGGTGGTGTGTCTGTGGTGTGTCTGTGGGTTATTGGTGTTGTGTCTGTGGGTTATTGGTGGTGTCTGATGGAGTGGTGGATGTGTGGAAGGAGAGACTGAAGCTGCTCGACAGATAACAGGTTTTTACAGATGAAGATGAGCACATGTGTTCACGGAGGCCTCTAGAAATAAACTTTTAGTTAGTTTTCTAAGCAAAGTCTGAAACCACTTCTTCAAATACTCCTGCCTGTGTTGCTTTTTTATCCTAATGCAATATACATATTCATATTCAGCAAAGCAATTTGAGTGAAAGCTGAATGTGGGATGTTTCAGTAACTAAATCTAGTAATCCTATTCTCCTGCAGGATCTGAGATGATCCAGAGTGTCTTGAGCTTCAGTGGAAGAAAACAATCTGACACATTCATTTGTTTAATAGATTAGTGTGCTGTTAATAATGCAGACACGTAAATAGGGAATTTTTTTCATAAAATGACATGTTTTTAGTGTGGTTTCATGTGATGCTCATGTTAGCCATTACTAAAGAAAAAGCTTGTTATTTGTGCATTATTGCATAAACAGTAATATGTGAGTTCAGTCGGGCTGTATGCATCAGCACATGTAAAGTGTTCCTGTGGCTCAGTGGTAGAGCATTGCATTAGCAGCACAAAAGGTTGTGGGTTCAATTCCCAGGAACACACATACTGATAAAAAAATGTATACCCTGAATGCACTGTAAGTCGCTTTGGATAAAAGCGTCTGCTAAATGCATACATGTAAATGTTAAGGTGTGTGACCAGTCCTCTTTTCAAGGACTGCCAAGCAATTACCATGAACTGAATTGACCTCTCCGGGATCCTTTAGCATCACAATGTTGCCAGCTTTGCTTCTCTGTGCTTCTGAAATCCTTTAAGTCGTCAGCTCTCTAATTAACAGACAGATCGTGAAGCCTCAGGTAATGAGGCATTGAAGATAAAAGCATCTTGTGCTGTGAATAATCATTCTTTAGTGCGATGGACTGGCTGTCAGTTGCATGCTCGGTTTTTCTCTGTCGGTAAGTTTTTACACTTGATGTTTTCAATGTGACATTGATATATTAGGGATGCATGATATTATCGGACTGATATCGGAATCGTCGATAATGACTTTAAGTGTACATATCGGCCAGATATGAACAATTATGCCGATATATCTTGCCGATAAGAGGAATGGGTTAACTCACATGTGCTCAGGGTGTGCTAGTGATTAGATCACGTCAGCAGTGTGGCTTGAATCAAAGTTTGCCTGAATGATTCACTGTATTTAATCTGAGAAAGCACGTACAGAATGACATGTTCGGTGTGATAGAATAGAGTAAACAGTAGCACGTGCCACAGCAGCCTCCCCCGAGTCCTAATGCCCGTCCGTTATGGAGTTTTAATACTGTAGGGTGCACTGTTAGCCTACTACTAAGTACATTTCACAAATAACATTTAGACTGTGTTTATGATTAAATAAAGCAGTAATTGATGTCATAAAATCATAAGTTTGTTTTGATTTAAAGGCCAGAATCTATAGCTTACATAAATAAAATAAAAAATCACAAACATGACAGTTATAAATTAAATAATTGTATATATCCAGATTTATTCATTAATGTGCAATATATTTTAAACAAATTATGAGCTCTAAAAGATTTTCAGACTTTGCTCTAGATCATTTACAAATGTTAAATCATAAATTAAAATATTAAGGGTACTACTGCCTGGCAGTAATATTTATTAATATAAAGCACACAGTCACTGCAGGAATATAGCGCACTGTCTCTTTAAGAGCCGCACAGATCCTATTACACAAGTATTTGTTTGATTATTAATATAACAGTCACTGCAGGAATATAGCGCACTGTCTCTTTAAGAGCCGCACGGATCCTATTTACTGTTACACAAGTATTTGTTTGATTATTAATATAAAGCACACAGTGTGTGTGTGTGTCCACTGCTCCAGGTGTGTGTGTGTGTGTGTGTGTCCACTGCTCCAGGTGTGTGTGTGTGTGTGTGTGTGTCCACTGCTCCAGGTGTGTGTGTGTGTGTCTCCACTGCTCCAGGTGTGTGTGTGTGTGTGTGTGTGTGTGTGTCCACTGCTCCAGGTGTGTGTGTGTGTGTGTGTTCACTGCTCCAGGTGTGTGTGTGTGTGTGTCCACTGCTCTAGGTGTGTGTGTACTTGGATGGGTCAAATACAGAGAACATATTTCACTCCTGGTTATACTCTGTATAATTGTGTATGTGACAAAAAAAAAAAACGATATCCGATAATGGTAAAATGCTTAAATATCGGGAAAAATGTGGGTAAACCGATATATCGGTCGATCTCTAATTATTTTGAACCGATATTCTTTAGTGAACTAGTTCATCCAATCAGACTGAAACAGTTTGCAGCTCGCTCAGACTCCAAATGAACCAATCGCTTGTGATGTCTCTCATTTGTAACTTTGGAAAATGAATTACATGTAAGTCAGTTTTACTGGTTTCGGATGACTTGAGTAAATGATGACAGATTTCCTTTAACCGTGCGTGTGGAGAGGACACGTACTTCACGCTCGCACAACAACACACATTTAGCTGCTTAAATTTAGCCTGTGGTTTTTTCAGGTTTGAGTCTTGCACGTCGCGGTGGGCTTGTGAGTCTGGCGGTTGTGTTTTGCAGCTGTGAGAATGAAGTGTTTGTCATGTAGTTCCTGCGCTTTGTGGCTGTAGTTTAATGGTGATCTTTTAGCTTTCTTGTCATGCCTAACGCTCAGTCCTTCAGTCAGTGAGATGATTTCGAGAACTTGACTGGTCTGCAGAAAGCAGCTGAACACCTCTGGTGTGACTTTAAATGAGCCAAAAACTCATCACCAAACACTAATGACTTGTACATTCATTATATGGACAAAAGTACTGGCACCCCTTCTTCAGAAGAGAAAAAGACACGTCCAAACTGTGCCAACAAAGATGGAAACTTTGGTAAAAAAATGGTATTTCCACCTCTGTTGCTACAGTTTTGAAGTGTATGAAATCGTGTACACGTCAATGGTGATGAATGTTTGTCTCAAGGTCTGCATTTAAAGTCACACCATAAATGAGGCTTAATCATCTATTAACAAATGTGCGTGTTTATTTGAGTACTTCCGTTAGTGAACACGCAGCCTACAAAACACTAAAATAAATATGCTGGATTTTAAATGTTCCTGCGCTCAAACCTGCCAATCTAAAGGAAACACGTGTATGGCGTTTGAGGTCATTTGTGAATTAACTGTTACTATTATTACACTTGTATGCATTGTATTATGCGTGTTATAGACAGCGTGACCATTTTTACGGGACGCATCCTTGCCAGGATTTCTATATCGCATAACATATCCAGGTTTTGTCTGTTTGCACTGTGCAGGTGTATCGTGAGACATTCACGAGAGCCATAGAGAGCAGAGCAGACTAGAGACGCACCGAAATTACACTTCTTGGCCGAAGCCGAACAAAATGAAACACTGCAGGCCGAATACCGAACACGGTTTTTCAGAAATGTTCTCCCCCATGTAGGCCTATTTTGCAATTGTTTTCACTATTGCATAAATTCAATGATTTTACTCTTTTTTTTCCTGCTTTACAAAAAAAAAAATAATTACTTAACACTGAACATTTGTATACATCCTATCAGACATTATACCAACAAAGCACATTTTAACTTAAAATTAATAAGTTAGTAAAATAATATTTTTGGCCATTTTTGAGACTCCTTTTGAATCAGTGTATTTTTTACTGTACAAATAAACACAGCCTTGCTGAGCAGAAGAGACTTCTTTTAAAACATTACAGATCACAATTTGAACACTTGGTGACTGTTATAGTAAATGTATTAATACAGCTGTTGTAGGGTAATTATTTATATCATTATTATTGTCTTATTTTTTATTTTATAGAACAAGAGTACAATTACAATACTAACATTTCTGAATGTTGATGGGCTTTTATTTTGGCGGAAACACCTCAGTGCTTCTGTTTGTTGACCACAGCATGCAGATATTTCTCAGATATATCTCATTACGAATTTGGGAAGATGTGTGTCACACGCCTTTAAAATAATAATAAAAATGAGCAAATGATGAGTAAGTGTTTCAGCGCTTTGGACTTTGAACCCGGCGCCGGGAGCTCGTGCAGCGCTGTTTGAATGCATGCCATTCGTGCGTGTTTTAGAAAACATAACATTCTGTAGTTTATTTGCTAATCCATTTCACGATTTCAATCATCACAGTAACCAGCAACACCCCCCCGTCCTCTTATCATCAGAGACATGAGAAGCAGCACTAAGCAGTCTCTCGCTGTCAGTGTCTCGTGCTTGTAATGATGTCTGCGTCTCTCTCTCGGACAGTTTTAAATGCTTCCACACTGCATTAGTGCGCGCCTCTATTTGATCGCGTAACGTCATTGTTCGATACAAATTATTCAGTCTTTTCGCTTATTCGGCCGAACATTCGGTGCATCCCTAGAGCAGACGCTCCTTATGCTTTCAAGTCGCTCTCGTGAATACTTTGGTGTCTTTTTTTGATCGCTTCAAGTCAAATGAACGAACAAACACCTGCGCATATTTGCATCGCTTTGATCGTTCCCTGTAGATCTCCGCTTCTCATGCAGCGCCACGATTGGTCGATAATGTACAATACCTGCATGTTATTGGTCAGACTACTTTGGATGTTTTTGGCAATGTTAAAATCCTGGCCAGGACGTGTCCTGTATAAACGGCACATATGGCCTAGTTATAGAGTGTGTGACCTCATGTGCATTAACAATAGACTCGGTAGCGATAGACAACCGCCGTTGGTCGGTGATGCGGTTGTCACGGCGACCGTCACAGCCCTAGCTGGGGTCATTGAGACTCCAGATGAGCTCCAGACCGGCTCCCGTCGTTTTCCAGCAGATCACTTTCCCCTCTTCACGGCGGGATTGAGCAGTGAATGGAAACGCTCGGTAATGGGAAACTGTGAGATAGACTTCAGCTCAGAATAACCAGGACACTTAAATATACTTTGCATGACTTGAGGTTTTTAAAAGGATCTTCAAATGTGTGGAATAGGTTTGAGAACTGCTGGGTCTCTGATAATAGGAGTCAGTCCCCAAGAGAAAAGCCGTTCACCGTGTTTTCTGAGAAGTGCTTGAGTTCATCGAGCACATTAAGTCCTACACTTTCTCTGACGTGGTGTGTTTGGATGATCTGAAGGCTGTTTTCTGAAGCTGGGTGGCACCTGTAATGCACTGTTCAGGACATGATAACCCTGCAGTCAATAGCATCACATATGCTCAGACACTTGCATGTGTCATTACTAATGTTTTACTGAATCAAATTCAGAGGGTGTGATATGTGTTTTGTGCATCATTAGCACAGCTGTATCTGAGGAAGTGTATATCAATGTTTTCATTTAATGCAGATCAAAGTTTATTGTAGCTATGCGAGCATTATCAAACATGTTATAGATGAAGTGCTGTGACTAGATGCAAATAAGGCATTCTCGTCTTCTCCTTAAATACATAAAACATTAGCCTTCATAGAGCGAGTGTTTCTAGAGTAAACTAAACGCTGTACTTACTCAACAAACCAGTTCTTTATTTACCCTTTACTTCTCCAAACCGTGTGCAGTACTTCATTCAGGGTGGAGCCGTGAGCTTTTGCTGACACTGGAGTCACACGCTCGTTTTAATAGTTTCCATTGGTTAAGTATGTGTTAAATCCACAGACCGGGGTTAAACAATTAGTCCACATTATCAACAGTTGATGATAACAAGAGTCACAATATAGAGATACAAAGTTTCTCTCTGACAATGCCGGATTATTACTTGTAAAATTAATAGGGATGTCCTGCAAAAAAAAAAAAAATAAAACTGATCTAGGACCTTATGAAATCGGTTTCATTTTTAACCTGCACAAATGTATGTATATATTTTTTTGGACTCCTTATAAATGGCTAAATTAAATTGTATTAATAAGAAAGCATGTCTAATTAAAATCATGAAACTTATACAGTTGAATTTATTAAAAGTTTTAACACATTACACGTTAAGGGCCAAATATCCACCGCCCGCTGCCATCAGCTCCCACGTCTCTTTCACACACACGGACACACACACACACACGGACACACACATACACACACACGAGTGCAACTTCAGCACTATATTTAGCAACTTTCAGACCCTTTGAGCATTTGTTTTCTTCCATAAAAGGTACATTCTGACAAACCAAGCGACTTTTCTGGATAACCCTTAGCTATGGTTCAGTTGTACGATGTCTCTAGTACTGCCCCGCGAGTGCCAGGTCTGACTCTGCTGGCACAGTGTCGCTTCTCTCCGCGTCTCTTCTGTGCAGTGAGCGGTAGAGAAGCAGCGCATTCAGCTGGCGTACCGCAGCAGACTCGTCAGTAAATGAGTACAAAACAGCGTTTCCATGCACCTGTTGTCGTTAACTGACTGTTTGGAAATATAAATATGAGCATAGTTCGTCTGTTAATATTATGTGCTATTTATTATACATTTTTTTACTCAGACGTAGGTACTGCGCTGCATGAGACAAAAATAAAAGCCCAAAACCACCACATAGCTGCTCTTTAATTATGCATGTTGATTTTATCAGACGATGTCGCGACTATAAATTAGAGTAACTCCTGGTTAACATGTATTAATGGGTCGTGTCTAGTAACTATTAATATGGAGCTTTTCTACAATATTCACTCATCATGGCAGTAATATAGGACATTGTAAGTCAGTTTTTACTCTCTCAATCAGTAGAAAATGTGGTTAACACCTGGTTATGCATGAAAAAAAAAACAGCATAGACCGGTAAAAATTCATTGAATTATTTTGAAAAAAAAAAAAAAAATTGAATTATACCGTGATATACATTTTTGGTCATACCGCCCAGCACTAGTAGCCAGTGCAAATTGATGAACAGAGGTGTGACGCGTGTTCTTTTTGGCTCGTTAAAGATTAATCTTAGCCGCATTTTGGATTAATTGTTGTGGTTTGATGGAATTGTCTTGAAGATCTGCCAAGAGCATGCATTGGATTGATTTTAATAACTTTAATGTACTTGAATTGTGCAGCAAACACTAGGAATATACAAGTATCAGGTATCGGAAGATGCTCAAAACTCAATGACACGGATTGGATTGGGGGCACAAAAAAATCTGATCGTGACCTTTCTTAAAATAAAAAATATAGTTAAATAATTAAATGAATTTGACAGGCTGTGTGAGAATATCATGATGATCAGCGAGCTCCGTGATATCAGGGATCACATCTGGGATTGTTTCCTAACAGCATCGACTGCTCCATCTCACTCACCGTTATTGATTATTGAATTACTTTGGGGCCCATAAGTGACCAGAACGGCTCCTGTATCACGGTAAATCAATTCCTCCGTCTCTGTGTGGACAAACCTGAACTGACCTGAGGTGTGTTTCCCAAAAGCATCGTTAGCTAACTATGTCTTAAGTTCCACTGGACTCTCTTTCAGCAGGAGAAAGTCATGTATCCGGCGGAGGCTGTGTTGCCATCAGCTTCTGTGAGGTTATGGAAGATAAGGTTAAGCATCCTCTCTCTCCACCTGTTAGAATAGGTTTGGTGTTTATGCAGAGTGTGTTTTCGAACCTCTTATGATGACCGGGTGACAGATTTGCTGACTCTCGTGACCTGTACTGTACTGTATTTTAAGACCTTTTTTGCTACCTGGTCTCATGGCATAAATGTACCTGGACGCACTTGTTAGCGAAACGCGAAATATGTACCAATAAGTGCATATGAATGCAGTTTCCAAAATAAATGAACACTAGAGGCAGTAAAACTCTGACGCCTTTTATTCCTTTTCACACAAATTGACAGAGTTTTGATTTAATAATGTATAATTTTTGCACAATTACTTGAAGAATCTCATGCTATGACTTAAAGTATATTAATATTCTTGGAGATTTGAAAACTGATGCTTTTGAACGTAAACACAATCTACTAAATATAGACAACTTTATACAAAAAATATGTAATCATAATCTATGACAAAATTGATATTATAAACTAGGTTAGTGAATAATTTAGCAGCAAAAGTTATTCTAGAAAAATCATGAGTGCACAATTTTATAAAATCTAAACATTTGTTGAAATAACATTAGTGCTGTCAAACGATTAATCGCGATTAATCGCACATCCAAAATAAAAGTTTTTGTTTACATAATATATGCATGTGTACAGTGTTTATTTACTATGTGTGTATATATAAATACACAAACATTCAGTATATCTTTTTTATATTTACATTTGTATTACATATAAATACATTTAATATGCAAACAAAATTTTCTTAAATGTATTCATGAATGTGTTTGTATTTATACATACAAAATAAATATACACAATACACACTCGTATATTATGTATATACAAACTTTTATTTTGGATGTGATTCATCGCGATTAATCGTTTGAAAGCATTAAATAACATAATTTAGTGGATAACACATAAAGGTGACTAAGTGTAAGACTAAATCTGGTAAAATGTTACACATTGCTTTTTTATTGTTGTAAAATGCATTAATGAAAACAAGTAAATGTATATAAACTATACAATTAAAATACATTTAATGAAGGCATACATAGAGCCCTATGTATGTGTTGCTGCCTCCATTACTGTGCTATACATTAGATTATTAATACCCTTTCGTTTTCAGTCACATCATAAGGATAGAACAAGAAACTCTTAATAATCTTTCATTGTGCAAAAGTTTTATTATACGAAACGGTCCGATACAGAGCGGCACAAAGCAAGAAGAGTTTACGTTAACTTAAATTTAACGACTTAAATATTAATCTGTTCCTCACATTAAACTATGGAACGGCTTCGGATCACATGGACTTTGACTTTATGGTGCTTTGTAATATTTTGTGCTTTCGTGGGGCTTAAAAATAACACCTAGTATATGCACAATATTGGATTTGCATCGGTCTTGTCTGACCGATACCCGATCCGACAAAAAATGCCAATATCGGAGCCGATACCGATACTGAGTATCGGATCGATGCATCCCTAATCCAAACCTGTATAAATTTATTCTTTGGGACACCTGCATTGGGAAGTTGCTTTGGGAAAGTTGCTTTTGGGAAAAAAAACAACAAAAACAATCAATTGTCTGCCATATGCATAGAAGTGTGTGTACATGATCAGGGAAATACTAAAGTCTCACTGGAAATCTGCTCCCCAAACTCACATTTCAATACCATATAGTTCAAATAAGCAATACGATCTGGCATGGGCTGTCCCATAACTGATTCTTAAGGCATTAAAATACTTAAAGCGAAATAATTGGACAAACTGGTGTGACGTCATTTCCAACAAAATCATAGGGCTCTATGAAGACCATTTATTTAATTACATTTTTTAATGACTAAATTAAATTGTATTAATCAAAAAGCATGTTAAATTATCACAGAAATCATAGGGTCATAAAATCAGGCCAAAATGAAGTGAATTTCAGGATTTTAAAACGCTTGCAATAACAACTCCGGCTGGTAAAACACCTTCAAACTCCCATTGGTCCATGGTGATGATGTAATGGGTAGGTGTGGCTGTGTGACTCCGCCTCTTTGACTCCGCCTCTTTGACTCCGCCTCTTCTCCTCTGCATTTATTTTATTTGGTCTATTGAGGTAAGACACATACAATCATGGACACATTGCTTTACTGTAGAAACTGAAGTTGTAACACTGACATGGCAGCACTGCTTTTACCCCTAAATGTGTAACTAATATATGCAATCACATTGTTTCAAACAAAATATATACTTTTTTTTCTGTCCATGCAGTTTCGTTCCATTACAGATTTTGAAGCATTTTTGGTTCCACTGTTGCATGCATGTATGTAGAAGTGATATTGTGTTGCATTGCAATGCATTGCAACATTCATGCATGACTCTTGTGTTGTGCTCTACAGAGTGATGTGAGTGAATGGCATCATCACGGATCTGACGACTGGTCAGTGATATTTCCAGCATGAATCTGGTGGAATCAGCAGATCGCTGTATTGTTAGCAAGCTCGTCCCACACCTCAGCTATCTGATATGGGATTTGTGACTAACCCTGTTGATCAACTAAATTAAAGCAGCTCAGTGGAAAGCATCCTGAACGTCCTCCAGCGCTGTTAATTGGTCACTTTGAAAGCTATCAGTGTGCAAGTGCTGATAAGAGCAAGGCAAATATTGACTGCTGATATCCCGTATCGCCGCTGCACTGATAAGAGCCGCTTGTGTTTGATAATCACATGTTCAGGGACCCATGATGCTTGTTTGTTTGTGTTGTAATCTGCTGAATGTGTCCCGTGTCACATCTTGAGATCTTGAATCTGCTTCCAGACAGCCTGGATTAGACCAGTATTACGCTGTTATAACTGCCCCATCAATAGAAAAACACATGAGTGACTTTTGCAAACCCCTTGATTCAGGTTTAAATGGCTGACGGTCGTCTTTTGCACACTAGTGACGATTTTATCTTTTAACATTTGAAAAGTCACACAATGCAAACAGCAATCATTTAAGAACAGTGACATTTAACCCAATTATTTTATTCAAATTAACAAATTAAGTCAGCGTTAAATGACTGACGGACAGATGAAGTTGTCATACAAAGAGCAGCACACTGTTGATCCCAAGAACATTTAATGGATCGACATTTAATAAATGACTAAATATTTTGCGACCAACATTTTTCTGACTTATGCATTGTTTATTTGTTTGATCACCTGAGTTACATTATTTGTTTGGATATGCATGATTTCAATATGTATTATTTGAAAAAGTAATTAAAAGCAGTCACCAGTTAAATGTTCTTTAACATTTAATGAATTGTTATATATTCTTGTGAGCAACCGTTTTTGTAGTTTTTTTATGCATGATTTGAATTTTTTGGATGTGCATGCTTAGTGTAACATTTGCAGAAATGATCTAAAGTGTCTTAAACTGCTCACATCACGTATTTGTTATAACATTTTTCCCCTAAAATCCACCTACAATGTTAGTGAAGTTCTAGTCACAATGATTATTTTCCACCCTCGCTATGAATCATAGGCCAGAAACACTCTTGAGATGAGTGTGTGAATGCAGCATGGAAACTAACCTCAGGACTCGAGGCGTGTGTCTCAAGATGTGGCTGAGAGGAAGCTTGCGATCTGATAATATAATGAACTCTGAACTCGGGTTTGACCCTCGTGAGCTTTGAACAGGAAGCGTGTCTCTGATCTCTCTGTGTGTGTGTGTGTGTGTGTGTGTGTGTGTGTGTGTGTGTGTGTGTGTGTGTTCTCTGATCTGTGATGCTTCATGCTTTGTGTGCGTGTGTGTGTGTGTGTGTTCTCTCTGCAGATCGGTTTGATGACGGTGACGCTCTTCCCCGTCCGGCTCTTCATAGCGGCGTTCATGATGCTGCTGGCCTGGCCGTTTGCCTTCATCGCTTCGGTGGGCCGCTCCGAGACGACGGTGGAGCCGCAGTGCTTATGGAGAAAGTAAAGAGCTGAGAATAACAGCCATTAGTACTTGCTGCTTTGCGTCTTTCTATCTTGCTGTAGTGTTGGTAGTTTGTCTGTCCTGAGATGAATTTGACTTCAGATCCTCTATTTGGTAAATCAGAAAGTTTCTGAGAGAAGTGAAGGGAGCGGAGCAGCTTCTGTTTCTGTAATGCAAATAGAAGAGCGCTTCAGATGAGTTCTGCTTCAAACTCACACCATCAGCAAACACATTAATGTTCTCGCGTCCGCATTTAAGTGACACACGTCTGCTTACATATTCGTATTACACTATGGGTCAAAAGTTTGTGTCAGTGAGACTTCTGCTCTCCAAAGCTGATCAAAAATGCAGTAAAACTGTGAAATATTATACACATATTTTCTATGTGAATATCTGTTAAATTGTAATTTATTTCTGTGATGCGACAGCAGTCACTCCAGTATTCAGTGTCATGATCTTCAGAAATCATACTAATATGCTGATTTGCTGCTAGGGTTGGGAATCTAAAATCAATTTAAGAATCGGATACTTCTTGTAAAATTAAAATGTTTTATTCGTCTGTGAGGACCTGGCAGGACCTTGCTCGTTAATCTAAGCGCTCTAAAGTTTGGCTACACTTGCGATTAGAAGCTGTTGAAAACTCTGTTCTTCTAAAGTGTAGAAAACTCAGAAGAGAAGACCAGGAGACTTCGGATTGGATTGTCAGCAGAATTTCTTTATTCTATGACATGTTGATGGTAACTGCAGTCATCGAAAATCTCACTCTTAAGTAATTTACAGGTTGTCTTATAGGTATTTTTGGAGGAGGGACTTTTTTGAGGTGGAGACAAACATCAAAGAACGCAAACATCTGAGGGAGGCGTTAGTTAGTTACAGGAAACTTCCCGTGGTCCAATAAACCTAACAAAGGTTGAATCTCTCAGTAGTCTGACTCCTTGATCTTACCATTAACATAGAGACAAAAGGCACAGCTGTCTCGAGCTCAAATGGTCAGGAAACGCTCTCAAACATCTGTATTTCCTGACACTTTCTTTAGTCAGGAAGTGTATCTAAATTAAACATTTAAAATAAAATTTGTAATCCTTCAAAGCCAAAAAGCTAATTATAATGTTTGTGGTAAGCTAAACATGACAAAGCACTTTAATTTAACAGATCGTTAAACATCATGATTCAAACACCAACGTGAACCACACCGAATCATTATTTCTGTTTAACATACATTCAGATAATCATAGAAGTTCTGGGATTAACGTTTATTGCCAAAAGTGTTAGGTCAAACACCAATGACATATGGGTAAAGTCATTTCATACACTTCAAAACTGTTGAAGGTGGAAATACCATTTTTAAGTACATGAATGTCTTTGTTGGCACAGTTTGGAAGTGCCTTTTTCTCTTCTGAAGAAGGGGTGCCAGTACTTTTGTCCATATAATGAATGCACAAGTCATTAGTGTTTGGTGATTAGTTTTTGGCTCATTTAAAGTCACACCCAGTGGCGGCTGGTGCTAAAACATTTTGGGGGGGGGCGCAAACAAACTGAAATTATGGGCGATCTGGTCCAAGCTCCTTGATCCTTTTTTTTCTTCATCCGAACGCCTTGTGAACGGGTATTTTTGTAAAGATAAAACCGAATTTACTTTCATCTGGAGATATTGCGCTTGCTTCCACATTAATTAGTACCTGTCTGTCAACTGATGAGCTGCTGCTGAGTGGAACGAGAGTCATTGAGAACGGTCCAATCACATGAGGCCAAACATATAAAAACAATATTGATTCGCTCTAACAACAAAAGTGGGAGGAGCCTGCGCCCCAAGGACAATTTGAAACAAGCCAATTAGAGCTTAGCCTCAAATCACATGCTTTTGAAAAGTTTGTGTACCTACATACACACTCATTAGTCCGGCGCCCCGCACACAAATATGAAAGAAATATAGTTTAGATTTTTTGATTTTCAATAAATTATAATATAACTAACAGTAGAATACTATGACTAAATGATTTTATTTAGTTAAAATTTACGATATATTTTTAACTTATTGTTAACATGTTATAGGTGGCTAACTTGAAGGGGGGGGCGGCTTTTAATTAATCTCTTAATTAAAAGATTAGCTGCCTGAGGTGAAGCTGACTGTATGCCAATCGTTCTATGCCACTTCCTATGATATTAATCAGATTACTCTGATACATAACATCGACGTAACATCACAACGTGTATCTGACAAAAGGATGCATACGTAAGTAGTGATCGACCGATATTTATTTTTTATTACCGATACCAATTATTTGTACGTTTATGTACCCGATAACCGATATGCAGACCCAATATTTATTTACTGTTATAAAGTAAATAACCGCGATAATTGCCGCGATAGACCTGATGACGGTTATGCTGGTGTTAAGCCGCAACACCGGTAAGTCACTTGCTCACCGTGGCACTGTCGTTTAGATTGTTTTTATAGTAATACAAATCAATTTGTTCAGTTAGAGGACACTACAATTAAAACTGAACGCTGCTGCTCAACGCAGTGCACCGAACGAACGAGAGTCTTGCATCACAGCAGTCTAGGTCTGCATTGCCGCAGCTGTCCCGACCAGATTTCTTACACCGCGGGATTAATTTCCCGAATACAAGGGGTAACGGTCGGTAACTCTGGCGCAATTTGAATTTGAGCGGGTGGTCTAACACAGGGGTTTTCAAACTTTTAGGACAAGCGCCCCCCCCCCAAGTTTGTCTAATTTCAAGACAATTTCAAAACATCTCTGGAGAGAACCTCACATTATTAAATACGAAAATTATTTCCATATTTGGATCAACAATAACTACATTTGTGAACGCACACTTTCTACAATGTTGCGTGTCACGCTTCCGTGCGCGTCTTACAGACTGCAATTTACAATGTCAACTTCATTGTGCTGTTACGCATTTCGAGCAGAATTTCACTAAATTGGTTCCCGACAGCATCAGGTGTTTTATTATTGGTGAGTAGAATTATTTATTTAAATGTAACATAATCGTTCAGATATCATAATATTTAGGCTATAAATAATATTATAAATCTGGCTGGTTTGTATTGATGACGTAATATTTTAATAACATGCCCGTGATTCTTGCACTTGGACCATAGTGCGCCCGGTGGAAGAAAAGGTTGAGAACCACTGCCTCAAGTCATTGGTATATATTCACCTGCTGTCTGTTCGGGCGCGTCGGGTGTGCGCGAGCATAGAAACGCTCTATCACAGCGCGTGAGTACCGCATTGAGGTGTCTTGGGCTTAAAATTACTTTTATATTTAAACTGACAAGACAAAACACTTTCTTGAGGAAGCAGCGATGGCCTGATCGTTAGTATAGTTTTGGGGGGCTGAAACCCAGCTAAAAATGGTTTAGAACCGCCCCTGCTGGTATAGCGCGCGTGATTATACTGAAACATAAAAATATAACCAGTTTACCTGATTCAATGTGATGTCTGTGTCTGAAATAACAACATGCCAATCCGTAGTTTGATTTCTGACATGACTAACCGTAAATCTTCTTACTGATACTCCAGCCAACTCTAACTGTCGACTAACCGCGGGAGTCATATTGCCCCCTAGCGGATGGATAAAGGTTTGCTAGCTCGTATTCATAAATTCTCAAGGGAATGTCTCTGAATTAATTAATTCTCGCGCGCCCCACAGTTTGAAAACCCCTGGTCTAACATTATCCCGCTTAATAAAATATGCTTATCCTATTTTAAATGATAGACTGTGTCGAATTTATTTATTTTTCTCTGCTGCACTTTTCACTGTGTTAACAGCAAGATGTTAAATGAATTTAGTATTTTGACAAGATTAATAAAATAGCTATAGCTATTCCTATTGTGTTGTAGGCTGAATGTTAGCATAAACAAATTATATCCTGACAAAACGAATAAAAATAGGGATTACAATTTTTATATAACTTTTTTTTCTTTCTGTGACACTTTATTCCGTGTTGACAGCAAAACATTTATCAGTCAATAAATTCAAGACTCTTGACAAGACAAATAAAATAAATACAATTTTGTGCAGATTAAACTTTTATTTGTTAGCCTATCTCTGTCTTTCATCAGAAATGTGAAGAAACTGTGAATATATCGCGGGAGCGGGTGTGTGCGGAATACAACCTCAAACAGTCCCGCGCAGACTTCTACATCACAGATCAGATTTAATTTATCACGTGAAGAGAGATGACTGACAAGAAGAGTGAGACACAGACAAGAAGAGTGAGGTGACAGACAAGAAGAGTGAGGTGACAGACAAGAAGAGTGAGGTGACACAGACAAGAAGAGTGAGGTGACACTGACAAGAAGAGTGAGGTGACACAGACAAGAAGAGTGAGGTGACACAGACAATAAGAGTGAGGTGACACAGACAATAAGAGTGAGGTGACACAGACAAGAAGAGTGAGGTGACACAGACAAGAAGAGTGAGGTGACACAGACAAGAAGAGTGAGGTGACACAGACAATAAGAGTGAGGTGACACAGACAAGAAGAGTGAGGTGACACAGACCAGAAGAGTGAGGTGACACTGACAAGAAGAGTGAGGTGACACTGACAAGAAGAGTGAGGTGACACAGACAAGAAGAGTGAGGTGACACTGACAAGAAGAGTGAGGTGACACTGACAAGAAGAGTGAGGTGACACTGACAAGAAGAGTGAGGTGACACAGACAAGAAGAGTGAGGTGACACTGACAAGAAGAGTGAGGTGACACTGACAAGAAGAGTGAGGTGACACTGACAAGAAGAGTGAGGTGACACAGACAAGAAGAGTGAGGTGACACAGACCAGAAGAGTGAGGAGACACAGACAAGAAGAGTGAGGTGACACTGACAAGAAGAGTGAGGTGACACTGACAAGAAGAGTGAGGTGACACAGACAAGAAGAGTGAGGTTACACAGACAAGAAGAGTGAGGTGACACAGACAAGAAGAGTGAGGTGACACTGACAAGAAGAGTGAGGTGACAGACAAGAAGAGTGAGGTGACACAGACAAGACGATGCGGAAGAGTTTCAAAACGAAATGTAAAAGCGCCCGTTTTAAGCCTGTTGACTTCTGAGTCTGACATTAGTCTAAGTCAGGGAGAAAACTCACCGAGATCTACCAAGTGAAAAGTAAATAAATGATAAAATACATATTAAATAAATAATTAAAAAGGCTTGTTGTGATGTATCCTTATGTTGCATTAATTTAATAATAATAAATAAAATAGTGTTTTATTATTATTCACTATTCACGTCGCTGTATTCAACTATATACTGAGCTGTATTCAAGCAGAAATATGATGTTATGATCGAGGCGCACATACACGGTTCGTTTGCGCATCATTTATAACGGACATAAGCGCCTAATGCGATCATGTCACTGTAATCAGCTTTACCTTGATTACAAAACTTGCCCATCAAACTTGTGTGTACTAGTGTGACACTGGCTTCTGTTATCCAGCGAGGCAATGGTTTTTGTATCATGTTCTCATACAGCAGCTTTGAGCCGCGTTCAGTCTGTATTCACAGCGCCATGAGAACCGTATTTCTCCTCGAAACACTGAATACGTGAGAGGTGAATACGATCTATTACCCCTGATCTAAGTGATAATGTTTAAAAAAAAAAAAACATTCGTTTCTCATTTATTTGGTTCCACAGTATTTGCTGATTTTTATTTTAAACACTGCTTGATGCCGAATTGCTGCTGATATTAAAGTCAAAGTAAAACGCGCACGGCGCTTTACAGGCTTATTTAAAACCTGAGGAAAAGACGGAAAACTCATGATATCAACTTCATTTTAAACTACAGTTTTAGGTTTATAAGCTGTTTAATAGGCTAAAGAGTGAATAATAATAATTAACTGGATAATGTTAATTCACTGAGTAATATTCTCTGGAATATTGAAATAAGCTATAACAAACACAACATCGTATTTTATTGCATTTCTTAACTGGCATGTTTTGTCAGAATTATTAAAATGTTTTTGTCATTCTAAATTATGAAAACTGCTGACAGCGGTTTATCTATTTACACAGAACTATACTCAAACTGCGATTGCTTGCAGAGATAATAAATAATTAATTTCGATAGAAATGTATTTATTTAGATGTTTATTGGCGAAATAATGGTTAGTAAATGTTAATATAATTTTGCGTGTTTCAAACAAATGAATCTTGTATAAAGTTACATGCGGTGGTCATGCTGGAGCTTCTCCTGAGTGAACACTGCTCCAGGTGTGTGTGTGTGTGTGTGTGTGTGTGTCCACTGCTCCAGGTGTGTGTGCACTTGGATGGGTCAAGTGCAGAGAACAAAATTTGACTGCTGGTTATACTCTGTATAATTATGTATGTAAAAAAAAAAAAAACTTTTTTTTTTACAAAACCGATAACCGATTATGGTAAAATGCTTAAATATCAGGAAAAATATCGGTCAACCGATATATCGGTCGATCTCTATATGTAAGTGAACCTTAAGTTACGTGAGAGAGAGAGCGAGAGACCATCTCAAATAACTCGGTCCATATCGTGCATTGCATTGGAGCATGAAACTACTAGTAATATGCAGGGCATTCAGCATGTAAATAAATGTTAATATCCCAACGCATCCTATATTAGATGAATCAGATGTATGTGACTTCAAAGCCAAGCTTCTCTCTCATCTCACGTCTATACTTTAAACTCGTGCAAGCTAAAGAGTCAGAGCTCAGGGTGCCGTTATAACCTATCAGAATTAATATCCCCACGATCATCGTTTTCATGATCGATCATCGCTGTCACGGCCGAGTACTCGAGTACTTGATCGCTGTTGCACATCTTTACTTACACTACAGCGAGAATAATAGCTACGCCTTCTTTCATTGCGTATGCATTTGGGCGGAGTTATGCAAATATCCCCACATTGTGACATAGAGCCATTTTAGGAGGGTGTGCACGAGTCTTAACTTTATAAAGAATACATCTTTGAGATGTTAGTCTTTGTAACTTCAGGGATCTTATCTATGCACAGCTTGTAACTCGCCAAAGAGAAAGAACTCTTGAAATCTCATCATATGACTCCTTTAACCCTTTGTGGCGTCACGATCACACGGTGTGATCAGTCTTAGCTGGTCCCAGAAGCGTACAATCACACTGGTGTGATTAGAATAATCAGTGCGTCACGTCATCAACTGCCAAATTCAAATCTGCTTTTTGGCGCTGAGCCAGATCGACGCTGAGCGCTGTCATATTATCACAACCATTCAGTGTTTTCAACCATATAATGCTTATCTTAGGCTTCAGACATTAAAACATGCATAAGTACAAGCAAAACCATACATTTATAGTTTGTAAAATGCATGCTGATTTCTATGGAAACGGCAATAATGATCATTACAAATATAATCTGACGACATGTTTTATTGATATCATATACAGATTGTGTATGTAACTATAAAGTTTACTCTGCTCTTCTTCCAGTTTACCCGAGACTTACTTTAACGTGTTTCGAGAGGAGAGGATTCATTTACGTGTTGTTTATCCCACAGCTAGGATTCAGCGCAAACTAACACGGCGGCTCCCATCAGCCGGTATAGATCAACTAATACGGTCATTATAAAAGTGTTTAAACTACCAAATACATTTACTTGCACATATTTCAGAATCGGAATATCAGATATTTCATAATATAGTGAGCATGTTTGTGAATATTTTAAATAAAAAAGATAAATGAAATAAAAAAGTGATCCACATGTCATACAGAGCTATGTGGCTGCGTGCGTTGTGTCACATGACAAGCATGACGCGTCGCCATGGAAACAATAAGGCGATACGTTCTAAAATAACGGTCGCCTAAAAAAACTCACGCTGGGGGCTCAGCTAGAATATTTTAAACTCACGTGCGAAAGGGTTAATGCAGTGCAAAGTAAAGTCTTCTGTCCATTTAACCTCTGCCATGTTGAGTGATCTGCGCTGCGTTTGTAAAAGCATTGTAAGCCTAAAGGCCCATACACACCGGGACGAATATCGGCACGCGTTATTCGCCAGCGTTTTTCAACGCGTTTTTTGTGTTCACACCCAAGCGATTTTCGCTGACAATGAGCCGAGTGAACATGCAAATTCATTCCCTGACATTAGATGGCGCTTAATGTAAAACAGAAATACCCCGGTACACAAGGTGGCGCCGCGCAACTTTACGCTTCTGACACTCAAAAGAAGAGAGCAAGTATTTACGCGTTTGTCAAAATCCTACAAAGAAAACATGGATATTTCAAGCACCAGAAGCTCCAGCGATGAAGAAATTATTGTTCTGTTGAATGAGGAAAGACGCCGGCGCCGGCAGTGTAGACGTTACTTGGCGTATATCTTCTTCGTCGTTACGTATGTGCTCGGCAAGACTGTTTTGTGTTTGAGCGCCCCCAAGTTGTGTTTTACTGTAACTTCAGCAGCTCCAGACACGTGAGCAAAAGCGCCAATCTCATTGGTCGGATAGTTTTTGACGCGGCACGTCAAACCAAAAAAAACGATCCCGAGGCGTTTTTAAAAAAATGACGTTTTTACGCGTGGCTTTTTCCGCGTCGGTGTGCACACTCACATTGGCGCCTTTTGTTTAGTCACGAGGCGTTAAACGTCGGCGAATATCGTGCGCAAAATTCGTCCTGGTGTGTACGGGCCTTAAGAACCCCGTAGACTCATTGCCACCAACTTAGGCGTGCGGTGCTTTTGGTAAACGCAGCCCTGATCGCTCAAAGCACATTCAGATGGCCGTGAACACTGGACACTTTTGCCACGAACACTGACAGGTTTCAGTTTTGGTTTGCACTCATTTTTCAGCTTTTAAAATTATTTAAAAAACACTTTTTTTTTAAATGCACTTTTAACAATACAGATTGTGTCAAAGCAGCTCTATAGTATTAAATAGGAATAGGAGTGCACTGCAAAAAATGCTTTTCTTGCTTATATTTTTTGTCTTGTTTCCAGCAAAAATATAAAGCAATTCTTAAATCAAGAAGGATATACTAGACTTCTTGTTTTCAGGAAAAATTTAAAAGTCAACGAGAGTTTTTGCTTGAAGCTAGACAAATAATCTGCCAATGGGGGTAATCAAAAATAATGAAGTTTTCTGTTTGAAATAATAATATTTTGCAGATTATTTGTATTGTTTCAAGCAAAAACTCGATTTAAAATGTTGACTTTTAATTTTTGCTGAAAGCAAGACAATAATTAGTATGATAAATGTCACTGTTTCCGGACAGCGCTGAAGTGTTCTTGTGCGCTGGCTCTTCTGTAGGCTGGTGGACGTGGTGCTCCGGACCATCATGAGGGTCATGTGGTTTGCCGGCGGTTTCCATTGGATCAGCGTTAAGGGCAGACAGGCTCTACCCACCGAAGCGTCCATCCTCACCCTCGGCCCGCACTCGTCCTACTTCGACGCCATTCCTGTGACCATGACCATGACGTCGATCGTGATGAAAGCGGAGAGCAAAGACATCCCGGTGTGGGGCAGTAAGTCTTCTGTTCTCTTCTGCTGCTGCTTCTTAATCTTATTGCATGTGAAGTTGATCTTAACACCTCTAAAAACATAATTCTTCATGCAAAGTAATGCTAGTTTTCTGTGCGATTCACGCTATAAGGGGAAACTCAATACTTCAAAAACTTCGCTCGATATCGTTTTGTGTCTCTCTGTCCTCTGTGTGGTTAAGTCCTGCAATCAAGCGGCTCATTAAAGTTTGGACAGTAAAACTATCTCCTCAGGTCACACCTGTGTTTGTCTGTCTCTCAGCACTCATCAAGTACATCCGGCCCGTGTTCGTGTCGCGCTCGGATCAGGACTCCAGGCGGAAGACGGTGGAGGAGATCAAGAGAAGAGCTCATTCAGGAGGAGAGTGGCCACAGGTACCAGCTCACAGAGACACGTCCTTACATGCATGTACATGGCACACTTTCAGAGATCTGCTCACTTCACACTTTATCAGGCTGCCTGATAATATTCATATTCATAATATCACCTTTTTTGTATTATGCACTTTTGATAGTAGCTTGAGTTAGGATGCAGAGATGCATTTATGTTTGGTAACATATTGTAGCAACCTCCGTTTTATATGTTAACATTTATTCTGACCAATGTTTTTTTTTTATTAAGCGTTGGTCCCCTATAGTAGCATAAATTTAAATCGTGATAAACAGTTAAAACCACACATATAGCACCTCAATAATATGGTAAAAATATAACTATATGGTTTTTAGGTAGCCTATTTGTATGAAAAACAGTCTAAAAACATTCATTATAAATGCACACATGCTATAGCTTAACCACACATGCTTACTATAATCATATACCATCACTCCTGTAATAAAACTCAGTGTGAATAACCCACATTTCTGCCACAATACCATGGTGCAGTGAGTGTCACTACAGTAAAACCATGGTACATTATGGACCTGTGTAGATTAAAAAGCTTGGTTGCACTTGTTTCTCCTGTTCGGCTGGTGTTCAATCGTTTCACACTGACTGGATCTCACAGCGCTGCTCAGTGATCACGTGACCGAGTAAACGCATCTGCACTCGTGAGCTCGCGCCGCGCAGCAGTTTGAACCATGATCCGAGCGGATAAACTGTCCGGTGATGAGATTAAAACGAGTCGTGCGGTTTCGTTCTGCTTTTGGCGCATAAACATTATATCGAAAATCCGTCGAACTCTTCGTATCTTTTTATCGAGGAAAATTATATCGCGATAACTATCGTTATCGAATTATCGCTGTATGTGCGTGCGTGTGTGTGTGATTGTGTGTGTGCATGCGTGTCTGTGTGTGTGCGTGTGGGAGGTATTTTATCGCTGGATTGTTTTTGTTTTTTTACAACTTGGACATTTTTATTGCAATTCTGAGTCTGTATCTCACAATTCAGACTTGGTTTTGTGCACTTCTGATTTTTGGTTTCTGCCTCAAAATGAAAAAGGTAATCGTGGCTTTATCTCACTTAATGAGCTTTTTTTTCTCAGATTTGTGAGTTTATGTGAGTTGATGCATCGCAATTCTGGAAAAAAAGTCTTAATTGTGAGATAAAAAGTTGCAATTACATATCCCATCCCTGAAATAGGCTTCCGTGTGTATGATTGGGACTTTGTGAGTTTGTAGTTCTCTTTAAATCAGTTCCTCATATGCGAGGTGTTAAAGTGAGTCGTGTGTCATCATGTCGCTGTGCTTTATTTCCAGATTTGACTCACTGTTGGTTTGGTGAATTAATTCATGATTGTGAACTGATCAGAAAATCTGTGTTTTCCAGATAATGATCTTTCCAGAAGGGACATGCACCAATAGAACCTGCCTGATCACATTCAAACCAGGTGTGTGTGCTTGTGCGTGTGTGCGTGCATGTCCATGTGTGTGCATGCATGCTTGTGTGTGTGTGTCCGCGTGTGTGTCCGCGTGTGTGTGTCCGCGTGTGCGTGTGTCCGCGTGTGCGTGTGTCCATGTGTGTGCATGCTTGTGTGTCCGCGTGTGTGTGTGTCCGCGTGTGTATGCGTGTGCTCTTGCTGCTTAATGGCTAACCCTACTTTCAGAAGCAGCTGATGTTGATGTTTGTGTGTGTGATTCAGGAGCGTTCATTCCTGCGGTTCCTGTTCAGCCTGTCGTGATCCGCTACCCAAACAAACTGGTGAGACATCTGAATTTATACAGTATTACACACAAAACTGAAAGATTGTTCTTGATCTAATAAGATCAGACTGGGCTTATGAAACTTGCAGGACAAAGTAATGTATGTTTCTTTAAAAGGATGTGCACATTGTTACGCCCCCTGCTGGTGTGGTGGTCTAGGGGAAAAGGGGAACGCACTTAAAGGGCACTCAGACAAGAAAAACTGTAGTTTACACGAAAAAATTGTGTAACTTCTTCGGCATCACACGCCCTAACTAACCCACACTGTCCTAAAACAAAATATACATAAAGTGGCATACGCTCCTGACCTAGTGTGTTTAACAAAGGCAAACCTGCGTGTTGTAGTATGTATGTCACATGACGTACTTTCCGCAAGCCCCAACTCCGCCTCCCTCTCGAGGGCATGAACATGAACGTCTTAAATATCAATCCGTCATTCGTGATTGGATGTCACCGGTACACAGATTCTGACTGACAACCCAGCCAGCCAATGACAGAGCCTAAAGAAGAAAGACAGCAGCGAATAGAGACAAAAAAGAGCATGGCACGGTTGCTTTGACATAACATTGCTTCATGCTAACCTGTGTTCTAGAGAGCTCATATATCTGCAAGCTCTCTGCATGCGATCATGGAAAAGGAGTGACATAACCAAGAACATTCCCAGTAGGACTCACATTATTTCCTAGGTCAAGCATTTGATCTTGGAATACTTTCAACGGCCCTTGTAATGAATGTCCGCACACAAGTTCAACTGGACTGAAACCTAGAGACTCCTGAGTGGTCTCACGAACAGCAAAAAGAATAAACGTACACCCTCGTCCCATTCATTACCCAACTCCCAGCAATACTTCTCCAATGCCTTCATTACTGCCTTGGGGGTCATTTTTCTTAAAGGAAAGGCTTCTGGATAGCGGGTTGCCATGCACATCACAGTAAGTAGAAACTGAGTCCTAGTCTTAGTTTTAGGCAGTGGCCCAACGCAACCCACATCTACATGTTCAAAGGGCTCACCAAGCGCAGCAATTTGAATTAATGGCGCAGGTGGAATAACCTGATTCGGTTTACCTACCACTTGACAGGTGTGGCATGAGCGACAATAGGCCGCAAAATCAGTCTTCAACCTGGGCCAAAAACAATGTTGCAACACACTGTTGTAAGTCTTAGTCACACCTAAATGCCCTGCCATTACATGTCCATGAGCGAGTGATTGTACATGTGAACGATATTCAGCAGGCACACCTATCTGGCAAACAGTGAAGCATTCATTATCGGCTACTCAAGGTTTCCATTTTCGCATCAACAAACCATCTGCAATAAAGTAGACCGCATCTCCTTTCGCATTAGACACCGCATCAAAGCACTCCGTCAGTCACATCGTTCTGTTGAGCTTTAAGCAAACACTCTCTATTAACAGGCTGATGTGACATAAGATAATTAATTTCACTGAACCTTTCCTGTTCTGACTCCTTACACACGTGCGCTTCAACACCATTAGTTTCATCTCTGGCTCTGACAACCTTATCTGCACACATGACAGTGTCATCTAGTGTAAACTCTATCCCCATCTTCTTCGTCTGAGCACGAGTGAGCACACAAGCTGGGAAAACTTCTGAGTTAACTCATCAGGAACAGAGGTAATCACAGGTTTATCCAGCACTTCTAAAACTGGCAACACATGACCACCAGCCAAGTCGTTGCCAAGATTAAACTCAATACCCGGGACTGGTAACGTAGGTCGCACACCCACATCCAAAAAGCCAGGAACAAGCTCAATTTGCAAGTACACACGATGCAACGGGACTTTTATCACTTCCATACTGATACCTTGCACTAGGATACTGTAATCCAGACACCACCTCTCTTAGAAAGGTAAAACATTACCCCGTATGAACGAACGTGTCCCTCAACACTCGCACTGCAACTCTGCCCTCAGGTTGGTTACTGAAAGACACAAAGCCTTCCAACAAAAATGGTTCATACACTGAAGGCGTTTTAATCAAACCCACTGGCTGTGTTGTAACAGTAGAGTTGTGTTTTCTCTTTAGCACCATACAATCAGCAATGACATGATCTGTTTTATGGCAGTAAAAACACTTGCGTCTTTCCCTAGGCTGCTTTACTTTGTTTTTGGATGAAACAGTACACATTGGATCACCTGAAGAACTATTCTTATCACCACGCACGAGACCGAACACATTTTTATGCATCACCCATTTTTATTAACCACACACACAAACACAGAGACTAATAGCAGCAAAAATGAGCAGAGGCGAAGCAAGCCCCAACTCCGCCTCCCTCTCGAGGGCATGAGCATGAACGTCTTAAATATCGAGCCGTCATTCGTGATTGGATGTCACAGGTACACAGATTCTGACTGACAACCCAGCCAGCCAATGAGTCTACGGTCTGCTAGTCACTCCACGTAAGAGAGGGGCGGGGTCGGCAGAGCTCATTAGCATATAAAGCAACATGGACTAGAACAGCGTGCTGAAAACAGTTGATTTTGACAGGGTAAAGGGGTTTTTTATACCACCATTGAGAAATTTGAACCAAAGTATGTTATAGACTTTTCATTAAGGCTAGGGATGCTCGATATTTATCGGACAGATAAATGATCCACCGATATGGGTGAAAATGACATCACTTTTATCGCTCTGATAAATATATGAAATCCGATATCTAGATCCGATAAAATACGCTTGCTGGTAAATCAATCAATCCGTCTGATTTATCTGAGATTCATCCGCTTTCCGAGTGCAAGCTTTAAACTACAGCGACTCTCAGCTTGTTACGTTCATTACGTCATCATTGGTGAACATGTCTTTACCGGTCTGGAAGTGTTTCTCGGGGGCAGAGGAGGACAATGCCATTGCTATTTGCAACCCATGTTCAGCAAGGACTCCGAGAGGAGGAAAAACCGCGTCAAGTTTTAACACAACACATCTTATATCTCACTTGAAAGGTCGTCATCACGGCAAAGCTGTATTAAGGGACTTTAAGCAGCCTCCACTGTTGGAACGGTAACAGTATTCAAGCGCCATATTGTGCGTTCGTGACTTCAGCTGCTACTTCGTGGCGTTCTGTAACGTCTACTACGGAAAACAGCTGCTTTGCTGTAGTCGTTACAGCGTTATATAGTTAAAATGCTCTGTTTTAAGTTATATACCATTTAAGTCCTTCAGTATACGATTCTACCGTTAGTCTTTAATTTAATCTTTGTTGATTGTTTTATGCTAATTTTAACGATTGTTTTCGTTTGTACAAATATGTCTGCTGTTAGCAACAGCACCTCAGGTAACACTGAGACTAAAGATATGTGAAGAGAACAATGTCATTATTGCCTAAACATCCTCCTCATAATCCATCGTTTGTATTTAAATAAATGACTGACCGTCTTGTTTACGGTTGCTTAATGATGTTCTCGGCTAAGGCGGTGTAACCGATTACTTAACCTCCTCAACCTCATGCACTAAAAAGGTTGAATAGATGCATTTCTTTATGCCTGAAATACTTGAATATAAATGTGTTGTTAATTGCATATAACCATAGTTCTGTTAAACCATTTCTGTTACTAATATTGTGGTGCCTTACACAAAACAATAAACACATTTGAAGAGTCAGGACTGATGTTTGCTGTTATAGTTAGGCCAGAGCTACTAAATGTTAGTTTCATCAGTGCATCTTAGAGTTTGTATTCTCCTGGGTGCACAAACTGCAGATTATATGGAAATTATAATATAAAAATATGAATTTATTGGTTATTGTAATCGGCCGTGAGAAGGATTTAAATATCGGTTGTCGGTATCGGTTAAAATCGGTTAAAAAGTCATATCGTGCATCCCTAATTAAGATCCTAATTCATATCAACTTGTGTAAAATGGGCATCCGATGACCCCTTTAAGTAATAGTTAGTCCAGTTATGAAAGCTGTACCGATGCACAGTAGATGGATATCTCTGGCTGTGTTGTTTGATGTGTGGAGCGTCCTGTCAGTAGGTGTTTTGTCTGAGCTGTGTTTGTGTGCTGAATGCTGATGCATTGACGTTGTGCTTCTCGTTACAGGACACTATCACGTGGACGTGGCAGGGGCCCGGAGCGTAAGTGCCTCATTTCTCCACAGCTTTTCATTCGGCTCTTTCATAGCTGTAGTGCTAGATGGACACGAGCAGTGCAGGTGGAGCTTCACTGCCAAAGCAGAAAATATTAAAGGAAGGAAAACGGCACACATCAGTGTAACTCTACTCTTTTGCAGGTTTAAGATCCTGTGGTTGACTCTGTGTCAGCTTCACAATGAGTTCGAGATCGAGGTGAGTCTCTTCTCTGACATGTTTTGTGTGGTCATCTGAAGAGCGTGGAGAGATGTGTGTCTGTTTGATTAGGTGTTGTGGGGGTCAGTGAGGGGTTTTCTGTGGTTTTTAGCAAGGGTTGGGTATCGTTTGAGTTTGATCAATTCCAATTATGCTTATAGATTCCTAGTTTGGATTCCAATCTGGTTAAAAAAAGTCTAATATTTAGATATCAAACATATTTATTCTGTCTCATTTTACTAAAATGAAATTGCTGCTGAATACCGTGAACAAAAATCAGCTGGCTAAATAAAAACTGGACTCGATTAAGAGCTGTTTGTGTGCAAAATAGAGCTGAACAATTCTGGATTTTATTATTATTATTTTTAATGGAGGTTTTAGGTCTCTCACAATTTGGAAGAAAAATGATTCTACAGCTAAACAAATTAAGAAATGTATTAATAGAATGATTCAATGACTCACTCAAGATTGACTTGTTTCCTTACTGAATTAATGATTCAAATACCAATACATTTTTAACAGCCGCTTTTCGGTTTCGATTCCCAAACCTAGTTTTAGCACATCAGTATGGACAGAGACCTATACTTTTGCAGTGCAGACAGAATTCAGGCATGACAATGGATTGAATTTGGCTGATTTTAGTTAATTTTAGATGAATGATTTAAAAGTCAGCCTTTGCACAGATGGTGATATGGATGGATGTGTGTGAATATTAAAGCATTGTGTTGTGAATGTGGAGCTGTGTGTGTGTGTGTGTGTGTGTGTTTGCTCTACTACACACACAGAAACACACTTGTCTCACTGTATTAACACATGAACTTCATCTGAGAGTCACTTCAGAAAAACTATAAGCGGATACATTACACACAGAAACTCAAAGATCTGCATTAAGATCAGACAGAAAAGCCAGACATATATTGCTATGCACATTAGAATGTACGTCTAATAAGAATAAAATTGTATATTTTAAGGATGATTTTTTGTCATGTTACAATTTTAACATTAAAGCTCTGTTGAGCAGCACTTTGTTTCCAAAACATAAAAGGTATTGTTCAATTTGATTTACGTTTAAATAAATAAATTAAATTGTTTTTGTTTGTTTAGAACGTTTTTTTTTAAAGCTAATGTATTTTTATTACTTGACAATCCAGGAAAATTCAGATACAAACACTGAATTTCAGAAAAAATACAACATTTCATAGGGCGCTATTATTTCAAATTTAGAGAAGGTTTTATAAAGTCAATTGATTAGACTTGCTTTTCAATTACTACAATGTAATCAAAACTATTATAATTATTTAAATGTATTTAAAAAATGACCCATTTTGTTGTTAAATTGTATTATTTATGTCATGGTCTGTCAGCTCTCCTCAAGACACACAAACTGACGTTTATCAGGGTTAGTAATGTGAAGCTCTAACTCTACATATGAGCAGAATAGTAGTGATGCTTGACTTGGCAGAAGAGCAGAGGGTTTGATTAGATTGCTGATATTAGTGTATCTGTCCTGGAGTGATTCCCTCTCGTTCTTGTGGCGCTGCATGTCAATAGTGCAGTCCAGCACGGACAGACTTTGTGTGGCTGGACTTTACTTGAGCTGATTCACACAGATGAGTCTTCAGTGTGCTTTTGTCTTTCTCTCAGTATCTGCCCATTTACTCGCCCTCAGAGGAGGAGAAGAAGAACCCAGCGCTCTTCGCTCACAACGTGCGCCGCTTGATGGCAAAGTAAGATCTCGGCGCTCCTCATGGCCTCAATCTCTGTCTGTATTTACAAAGAAATTGTGTAAAGATGTTTATGTTTGATTGCCTGTTTACTGTCCATGTCAGAGGTGTTTTCTTCGAGGAGGCAAGGGAGGCAGTGTCTCCTCAAAAACAGTTTGAGAAAATATATTACAAATATTACAAGTATAAAAGTCACTCGTTTTTATAAAGCAACACTCTGATCTGATCCAAAACTGATCTGAGAGTCACTTCACCAGCATTTCATAATTTCATTTGAGTAAAACTAGCCTCATATACACACATAACTATTCACGGCAACCCGTCAAAATAAGAGTTTGCTTGTTATGCTTTCATCTGATAACCAGTCAAATTTAAAAACACAACACAGAATTTCTGAGGGGAAAAAAAAACATTTCATAAGGCTACTGTAAGAATAAATATTTTTTTGTATGCATTCAAATAATTAAACATACTAAAACACAGAATGTGTTAACAATAACACATAAGGTGAGAAAAAATAAAACATTTAATTTGTGTTACACTTTTAATAAGTTAATGTTAAATTGTATAAGAAAGCTGGTGTATTCAGAATAGGGCCAGCTGGTACCAGCGAACCTAAGGGCTCATTCTACAAGAGGTATGACGGTTTCCTGGGTGTTATTGAACGGCATCTCTATGGAAGATGCTGACTGGGCCACTCCACATACATTTGTGAGATTTTATAAATTGGACGTTACAAAGTCTGCCTTGGTACAGGCAATGTTGGAAGCAAAATGATAAAGGAGAACAGAAACTCCTAAGTGCAATGAGTAAGGTAGGGATGCCTGAATATTGGGTGTTTTCTATATCCAATTGTGAGGTGTCAAGCAAGTCGACTGGAAGAGAACATATGGTTATGGTTATAACCTTGTTTCTCTGAGGGAGATGAGTGAAATATCTCACCAGAGGGCCCATTATTATGATGCTCAGAAGAGCTGTAAAGTATGCCATACTGTGCCAGTGCTGAGGTTTATATGGGAAGAGCGCAGGTCTGATGGGTGTGATTGTGTAGGGCTTCATGGATGACCACACTAGAGGTGTTTCTCATTATCAGATGTCTCACTCATCTCGCTCAGAACCAAGGTTATAACCAGTGTCGGGGGGGTAACGCATTACAAGTAACTCGAGTTACGTAATAATATTACTTTTTTCAAGTAACTAGTAAAGTAACGCATTACTTTTGAATTTACTAGAAAATATCTGAGTTACTTTTTTTCCATTTATTGACTGAGCGCTGTGAACATGATCTTACTGTAGATCTAATCTAGACTAAATATGAATGTGTATTAATTCATCCCACTCACAAAAAACTGATTCAGTATTCATCAAAATGAATTAAAACAGTGAAATGCAAACTCAGAATATGAACATGTATCTAATCCCATTTTATTAACCGCTGTGTTTGCTGCTGATCTTTGATGATCCAGTTCAATTATAAGCAAAAATCACAGACGTGATTTACTCGTCCTTCAGCCTGAGGTTTATTCATTACACTTTTTGGTGTGAAAGGCTTTTATATTTGCTATAAATAGAACTTATTATATTAAAAACAAACAATCAAGCCCTGCTCATATTTAAAATGTAACACGAAAGTAATGTAAGGCATTACATTCCATAAAAAGTAACTAAGTAATGTAATTAGTTACTTTTTTAGAGAGTAACGCAATATTGTAACGCATTCCTTTTAAAAGTAACTTTCCCCAACACTGGTTCTAACCATAACCGAATGTTTCTGCTGTATGTTAGGATGAGTGTGCGTGTCTGATTGTCATGTGTTGTGTCTGAAGGGCCCTGCAGGTCCCCGTCACAGACTACTCGTTTGAAGACTGTCAGCTGGCCATGGCGGAGGGTCAGATCCGGCTGCCCGTCGACACGTGTCTGCTGGAGTTCGCTAAACTGGTGCGCAGTCTGGGGTGAGTCTGGGTCGTTATCATTACAGACGCTGATGAGGAGAATCTTCAACATGCAGAAGATGACACTGAAACATTACTTTTCTTTCCCACAAATCTTATTTTTCAGTTTTCTATTGAAACCATTTTATTTTTTATTAAATTGATTTTTTTCCATTGGATTCCTTTTTTTCAGCTGTAATACTTAAGTTTTAGTTATAAAAAAAACATTAGTCTAATTAGTTGAAATATTAAAAATGACATTTTTAGGGCACTATGAAAGCAGTTCTATTATTCCACTTTTTTATTGTTATTTTATTAATATATATTTTTGTTATTGCTATTTATTTTAAAAAAATGTTTTCTGTTTTAATTACTTTGTAGGTTACATTTTAGTAATTCAAAAGAATGTGTAATTAATTGAAATGCTAAAACTTGCAATTTAATAATTTATACAAAAAAATTGCAAAAATGACACTTTATGACCCCCCATTTTGGTTTATTTGTTACATTGTTTATTTCGTTTTAATTGTTCTTGATTTTGCTGTAATTGTTTAATTAAATTGTTGTAGTCAGAAATAATGTCTAGTCACTTGAATTATTAAAACTTTACCAATTTAATTATTCAAATTATTTTACAGCGTAATTATTATTATAATTTTTTTTTTTTGTCTTTCGAGAAATTCAGGTGTCTGTTATATTTTTTCTGGTTTTCTGGTTTAATGCAAATTTATGATCAAAAACAGTGAGAGTTAAATGAAGGTATTAACACTTTAATATTTTAAAATGTGATTATTATTTTTTAAAGCAAAGTGCTGCACATCACAGGTTTATTATTCAAATCAACTTGAATACGTTTGTTTGTATTACTGATAAGTACATTCTGCTGCTTCATATTAACAGACACTAGTGCGTCTCATGATCTGAGTGAGTGTGCAGCCCTGCTTGTGATGCATTCATAGAGCACTTGCATGGCATTGACTGGACTGTGTGATTTCTGCATGCTGCACTGATGTGAGTGAACGCGTGCTGACGCTGGAGGAGGTTTGTACTGACTTGCTCGTGTTAAATCTCAGGCTGAAGCGTGTGAACTCAGAGAAGCTCCTGCAGGACTATGGGAAGCGAGCTTGTAAACTACAGGGTCAGAGACTGAGTCTGGAGGAGTTCGCCCAGTTCCTCGAGCTGCCCGAGTCAGGCGAGCTCCGACACATGTTCGCTCTCTTTGACGAGGTAAATTGATATCCATATGAGTTTCAATGGTGCATGATCAGATGTGAATGTGCGATTGAATCAGATGTTTTCCCTGATTAGCTGTTGTTTGTGCTCAATGCTATGATATATTTCCATCTGGTCTATGTCTGAGCAGAATGAAGACCACTCGATGGACGTCCGGGAGTTTGTGATCGCCTTCTCCGTGGTGTGTCGGCCTGCTAAAACACTGGACACCATCAGGCTGGCCTTCCAGGTCAGATGAGTAGATTATGCCAGGTTTTCTGGAGCCATTGAATGAGTGCAATGACTCGTGCTGGTTTCTGTGATTCTTCAGATGTTTGAGGCAGACGAGGACGGTGCGATCATAGAGAGAGAGCTGATGTGCATCTTGAGGACGGCGCTGGGCGTCGGAGAGCTCAAAGTCAGCCGTCTGTTCAGAGCCATCGATGAAGAGGACTCGGGCAAAATCAGCTTCGGTAAGAGATTTCATGCGTGCATACTCGCAGCTGACCTGCTGTCTTCGTTCTTCTCCTGGACTTATCGAGTCATTATTTAGGATTGTGTAGATGATAAAACGTTTGGGGAACACTTTTAGGGGCTCTTAAATTGTTGCTTATTAGCATGCATATTACTAGAATATTAGCAGTTTATTAGTGCTAATTAAGCACTTATGTGACCCTGCAGCACAAAAGCAGTCATAAGGGTCAATTTATCAAAATTGAGATTTATGCATCATCTGAAAGCTGAATAAATAATATTTCCATTGATGTATGGTTTGGACAATATTTGAAAATCTGGAATCTGAGGGTGCAAAAAAATCTAAATATTGAGAAAATCACGTTTAAAGTAATGCATAATACTAATCACAAATTATTTTTTTATATATTTACGATAAGAAATATACAAAATATCTTCATGGAACATGATCTTCATATCCTAATGATTTTTGGCATATAATAAAAATGTATAATTTTGATCCATACAATGTATTGTTGTCTATTTCTACAAATATAGCTGTGCTGCTTATGACTGCTTCTGTGCTCCAGGGACACATTTCAAGTGTTACCTATGTTTGTGTTTAACACAATGACCTAAGGGCTGCACAATTAATTGAAACACCTGACATCACGATATGGCTTAGTATGATTATATTAATTTGATAAATGTATGCACTGAATGTTTCAGAGTGAAGGGGTCATTTATATCCGTGAGGAGCACAGAGTTCAGTGTTTTTACATACATTTCAGGAAATGATTGTGCCAAACATCTTATCAACAAAAGAGCAGATTTAAGGGCTCTTTGTTTGGTTTATTGTTTGAAAATGAGGAAAGTAAGATTAATATTAGCCATAAATGTTAGTATCGCAATTGTATAGTTATAATGAAATATAACGTAACTTTTCCTCAATACCCTGTTTTTGTGTTTTACAGTGGAATATTGCAATAGTAATATTTCTTACTTTTATTTAGTCATTTTGTATTAATATTGTAAATGTATAGTAATGTTTCTTATGTATTATTATTCCATCGCCATTTTGACATATAATCACTTTGGCCAAAATTATGCAACCCTAGAAACAAGCACAGCAATCTGGATTTGTATTAAAAAAATGTATTGCATTTTAAAATTGCAATCATAAATTGATCAGGAAATAATGCCCCCCAATTCATGCTACCCTGCTGTAACTTAATGCCGGTTAACATTCACATATTTGAGGTCATGAGATTTCATGCCTCATTCTGAAAACACAAGCATATGTAAACACGCAGCCTATGCTCTTAACAGAAGCATCTGGGTCATGTGTCATCAGATGTAGTTCTCCTGCTCTGACTCGTGTTCCTCTGGTGTGTCCCGCTGGCAGAGAGCTTCAGGGAGTTTGCCGATCAGCATCCAGACTTCGCCGAGCAGTACCTCTACACAGACAACGCAGGCTTCGACAGCAGCTCCCCGTCCCATGCCGCCAACGGCTTCTGCGCCGACTTCAGCCCCCGAGAGCAGAAGAAACTCGACTGAGCGCTGTGCGATGTTTACGTCCTGCTGTCCGTGACATTTGATTGGTTCCTTTACGCTTGCTGGTTTTCTCTTCCCCTCAGCATCACTATTTCAGAAGCAAATCGAAGGGAATTTGTGTTTTGGTCAGAGAAATACTTGAAAGCCAAGCACTTGTGTCATTTCTCATCGGGGGGGGTTATTTGTGTGACTGATATTGACCAAATGCATGTGTTTTGTAATACGGGATGAAAACGTTCAGTCAGTAATGAATGCAAGCGTTTTTTTGCGAGTCCCTCGCCCATCCACGTCTTTTGTTTTCCATCGTTCATGACTGTAGATGCCTTTATGAATTCATAAGTGAGTATTTGCATGGGCTCGATGCTTGGTAACAGTATTACTCAGTGTTTGATCTGATCGTTGAGCGCCAGTGACAGATATCTGGACTCTGTCTCCTCCTGCTGGACGGACGACGTGAGCATCAGATTTGAGGTGCAAAATACGACTGCTCTGAATCAGAATGAGCCAGGTTTACTATATTATATCTCCTGATTCCTTAATATTTCATCCCTTCGCTCAGGGGAAAGCGGCTAACGGGGTTTGTTTTGGGTGTGTGTGCGCGTGTGTTTTATTTCTTTTCTCATATTTTTGTACAGTCAGTTACACGTTTATGAATTGTGGACGTCCAATAATCATTACATGATCACATGAAAATCTGGGGAGGCGGGTAAGGTACTGAAAATATTGCATTAATATGGACCAAATACAGAATAATGCCTGTGGTGTATTTAGAGAGTTAGTAATCTGATCAATGTTATTCATTAGATATAGTCAATAACAGAGCGTTTACCTTTTGATAAACATATTCCTGTATTTTTCTATTTTTCCCTCAAGTGAAAAATTGACTAAGTCTAATAATTCGGCCAATACAAGTGGCTTATTCTAATGTTATAGTAAAGTTGTATCTGCATTCTACGTCAAGTAAAGTCTTCCTCGCTTCGGTTTCTTCACACAAACAATCAGATCTGACTGAGGTCACATTGAATTCATAACGAGTGATGTTTTGGGGTTAATGGACCGTTTGTTTCCATGCCTTCTGCTTTAACACACACCTGAGGGAATACATCTACTGCCTGATGTGATTGGATTTAAATCACTTGTGTTTTTTATTTGAAGCACACACTGATGCCGAAGTTAAGTGATATGCAGTTATTTTCAGATATGCAGATATTAAAAGTTGTCAGGGTTTATTTTGCTAAACGATACTGTTATTGTTCATGAAGATGCAGGTTTGAGTTCCTGAGGTTTGATCAGTTTAGTTTCATCTACTGCGTTTATTACAATCGGAGATGTTTGATTCACACATGAGATCTGTTAGACTCTCGAAAAGACTTCACTGTCAGTTCTCAGTTCAACTCGCATCAATATTGCATCGATGTCACCACCTTTGTAAAAACGATTTCTGATATGTATTTTGAATATTCCGAGTGCTGGGCATTTTGTGAATTTTGATATACATAAAAGAATTTCCTCTCACTGCCATGATAGATTTATGATCTAAAGTGTTATTTTCAGATTGATCTGGTTAACTAGTATGATTAGCTTCTGTCTTTCTACACATTCTGTGATGTTTCCTTGCTGATGGCGCTATGTATGTAATATGGTTACATTTATTTTTTTGTCAAAACTATACAGATTTCTCACAGATTATTGTTTGCCTTGAATGTCAATGTAGTTTTAATGGGGAAAGGAGAATGTATTGACAATCCATCACAATCAGCAGTCATAAGCGCATCATATATCAGTGGTGATAGTCTCAAACCGGATCTGGAGCCTGATGTACAGAGTCTCTGTGCTCATGACGACTCCGGTCTCCAGCTCATCTCAGTTCATGCCCTTTTTATCCCTTTTTCTAAATGTGATGAGTATTTACTCGTGCTGGCACTTTAGATTTTGAAGCTTTCTTTTCGTGAATCCTCTGACAAATGTGATGGTTTGCTGGTATTCATGTGAACGGTTACAGTGATCGGTTTCTGAATTACAGTGATTGATTGTTACCGTAATCAGTTTCTGTTTTACAGTGATCGATTACTATGTTACAGTGATCAGTTTCTGTGTTACAGTGGTTGATTACTGTTACAGTGATCAGTTACCGTGTTACAGTGACCGGTTTCTGTCTTACAGTAATTTATTACTGTTACCGTAATCAGTTACCGTGTTACAGTGACCGGTTTCTGTCTTACAGTAATTGATTACTGTTACCGTAATCAGTTTCTGTGTTACAGTGATTGATTACTATGTTACAGTGATCGATTACTATGTTACAGTGATCAGTTACCGTGTTACAGTGACCGGTTTCTGTCTTACAGTAATTTATTACTGTTACCGTAATCAGTTACCGTGTTACAGTGACCGGTTTCTGTCTTACAGTAATTTATTACTGTTACCGTAATCAGTTACCGTGTTACAGTGACCGGTTTCTGTCTTACAGTAATTTATTACTGTTACCGTAATCAGTTTCTGTGTTACAGTGATCGATTACTATGTTACAGTGATCAGTTACCGTGTTACAGTGACCGGTTTCTGTCTTACAGTAATTGATTACTGTTACCGTAATCCGTTTCTGTTTTACAGTAATTACTATGTTACAGTGATCAGTTACCGTGTTACAGTGACTGGTTTCTGTCTTACAGTAATTGATTACTGTTACCGTAATCTGTTTTACAGTAATTACTATGTTACAGTGATCAGTTACCGTGTTACAGTGCTTTTGTTCTGATATGTATCCATACAGATGATACTGTATTGTGCAGAAAGGGATTGTGGGTTTGCTCTGGATCTGATAGGGTTGCAGTTCTTGGACATTAAACTGGTTAATTATTATCTGATGGGAATTATTGTCTGTGTTTTGTAAAGAAGTGAATCTCATTAAACCGGTCAAGAACGTGTTTGTCTTTACCCTAAAAACCTTCACCATGAAGAACACCGAGGCTATTTTTCTGACAGTTAAGTTTTTTTGTAACAAACACATTCACCCCAAATTCATATTATCATAATGAAGCAAATTGTTTGTTTGTTTTTTGTGGAGAAAATAAAAAGTAATGCTGTTTTCAATTAGACCAATGAGAATAACAAAGCAAAACAGTCACATTTGTGTTTAATTTGTTTCAATGGCCAGAATATTATTGTATGTAATAATCAGAAATGTGTGATCCGAGCAAACCTTCGTCTCCTTTCTCACAATCCGAAGCGGTGATTTAAGATGGAAAGGGTTTTGTAATCTAATAGAATGAGGACCCAGCATCTCTGGTGTGTAACTTGATTTGTTCAGCGTAGACTTTATTTGAGACACCTCACAGAAGACCTGCTCTGCTCTGTGTTCGTAAAGGTCTCTGTATGTATTTCTCTTCTGTCTGTGACGCATGTCTAACACTGAGCTGAAGAAGAAAGTGTCTTTCTGATGGCTCTTTTGACACTCGTCCGGCTGAAGTAGATCTTAGCTCGGTTTTCTATTTTGCCCTGACTTTTATTTTGTAATGTATCAAGAGTCATTTTTACCAGATTCCTGGGCTTGTCTGTTTTGACTGCTATGACATGACTGCTCATTCTGACTCTTCAATAAAAGGGACACTTGAGCAAATTCTCTGTCTGTTTGTTTTCTGTCATCCTCTAGAGGAGCGGATGGATGCTTCAGGTTCAGATCGGCAGTGTATCAAAACAACGATAACTGTTCAAGTATTTATTAACTATCATATTGACTGTTCAGAGTTTCTGCAGATCACACAGTCTTAAAGAAAAATGTTTTCCGATATACAAATATCTAAACCTCCTTAAATCATGATAGATTTACTTGAGATGCAAAACAAAGATAAGACATCTTGAAATGTATGACAAGTTTATGATTAAAACAAGAACAAATGTCTGTCAATGGGAAAGAAAACGTGTTTCATCTTTGAATTCATGATCTTTTTCTGAGCACTGGTAGATATTAGTTCTTGCTTTAGTCATAATCTCACTTCATTTCATTAGTTTCTCTTGTCGTTTTGATTTTCATGTGCGTTAAGTTTGATTTAAGATTATTTAGATGTTTTTGGTAACACTTTAGGGTTCGCTAAGGGTTATTAGAGGGTATAATGTGTTATAATTATTCATAATGTCCATTGTAATAAATGTATATGTTGTCGTAAATAAGTATAAGTGCATTTGCATAGTGTAATAATGAACTGGTAAGTCTTATAATGTATTAAATGTGGTTACAGTTATTCATGCAATTTTACAATGCGTAATAAGTATAACTACAATTATAATGCATTGTACATGGACTATAAGTAAAGTTTTACCCCCTTGTTTTCTAGTATATTCTAGTTTTAACATTTACATTCAGACCAAACCTTATTCCTTGGATTTCATTTGTCTTAAAAAGGTCTTAAATGTACCCTTTAAAACCAGCAGAAATGCCCAGATTTGAACCGTCTTCACACTTATTCAGACCCCTTCAACATGTCTGACGTTATAGGTTTCTTCACTATAGTTAGGACATGGTAAGAAAGTATGAATATTCATCTTGATAATGTCAGATAAGTTGAGGTATGTCATTAATTCGGCTGAATATCTGTCAGCTGTTAAATGTAAGAGCACTAAGATCTACCAGTTTAGCTCAATCCAATCATCAAGCTTTGCTTCATTTAGTTCAGTCTGTGTGTAACAAGGTCCCGCGAGCGATTAAAGAAAACTCACTGACACAGAACAGCATACACTATTCGTGTAGAACCGCTGATTTTACCGATCTCCTTGCTATGTTTCTGAGCCTTGGTCGTGGAAGGACCCTTGCTGTCTATGGGGGGCTCTCGGATTTCATCAAATATATCCTGTGTTCAGAAGATGAACGACGGTCTTATGGGTTTGGAACGACATGGGGTGAGTAATTAAAGACAGAATTTTCGTTTTTGGGTGAACTAACCCTTTCATCAAAACATGGTCAGGGCAAAGTGTAGGAATCATTTTTGGTCCCAATTTTGTATTTATTTTACTGGCAGACCACTGTATGATTATTTTTTTGAATATAATATGTCAGTTAATTTTTCTATCATGAATAACTTTTTATAATTTTATATTGGGTAAGATGACCTTAGTTTTCTTGACCATCAATGGCAAAAAATCTCATCGGAGCACTTTGGATGAATTAAATATCGAAAAATCGTGGTTTCAAATTCATAAATCTTTTGAAGATATCGATAAAACAGGTGAAATTCTGGCTGGTCTATTTGACTCGGCTCTGTGAGAGGTGTTGTGTTCATCTCTGTGTTTTTATGAATATGTTTTTCATCTAAATGCCCACATTGTTTTGAGCTGTATAGCTGTATGTTGGGGTCAGGGCCACGCCAAGCGTGGGGCCCTGCTTGCAATGTATTCACTGTCCAATTCCAAAATTAAATTATTATTTTATTTTTTTAAACACCATTATTTTATTTGAAATAAAATAAAATTTCAAATTTTATTTTTTATATTTATATTATATTTATATTATAATTATATTATATATATATAATTATTATTTATATTATTATATTATATATATATATATATATATATATATATATATATATAATATTATATTTATATATAATTATATTATATTTTATTTTTATTAAATTTTACTTTTTATTTTCTTAATTTAACCCAAAGAATGGAGTTAAATGTGACAACATGCCCCCTATGGGGCATGTTGTCACATTTAACTTCCATTCTTTTGGGTTAAATTAAGAAAATAAAAAAGTATGCACTGTAATTATTAAACAAACCACATATTTGTACTAGACAAGTGTGGAATTAATGCAGAACAAAATGTATATTCTCTGAACCCCATGTGGATTTCTACAAACTGAGAAAGTCAGTGTTTTTTCCGTGTGTCTGTGAATGAATTGATTGATTTGAACTGTATATAATGCTGGATGTCATGAGTCTTTAATGGACTGATGTGATTGAATGATCGGTCATGGATCAGCGTCTCCTGAAGCTCATCACTGTGTTTTCTCTTCTCTAATTAATGCATGAGTGGATCTGATGAATAGTGAAAGATCACTATTAACATCAGAGTTTCTCCCGCAGCGTCCTTGTTCTCACAGAAGTGTTTTCTTCAAATCAACTGCTCTTTTAACCGGCTCCAGTCAGGTATGCGGCGGAGAGCGGCTCTGTGGAGGATTGTTTAAAAGCAGTCTTACCATGACAGTGGCTCTGAGAAGAGAGAGAGAGAGAGAGCGTCTGGACCATACACCATTCAGATACCATACACGCACTGCTTTCTTTTTTATTGACTATGACCATGACTGTTTTTCTTCATCATTAAGACCCGAGCAGCAAGACTCGGTTTGGCATTAAATATGAAAATCCACATCAAACCTTCAATGTGTTTGATCATGTTAGCAGGTGCTGAAAATGAATCTCTGAAAGGTGTTGATTATTGAATTAGCCCTGTCAGACACTAATGATAATAATATTTGTTCAAAGGCCATGCTGGGATATGAATTACCACACGCCTGTGCCATTTGATAAACACCACATTATTGCATATTATCATGCCGTTTGTAAAGGTACTGAAGAGGGCTTTGTAGTATTATTTATACTCTATACTTTATAGATTTTGTTTTAATAATTCTAAATACATTTTTGATCAGTTTTCACATTAATTGTACTTTCACTTTTAGTAATTTTTATACGCTTTAGCTGTTTTTGTTATTATTAAATCTTTCCATTCATTTCAGTTTTAGTTTTTATTTATTTTCATTTAGTAATTTTAGTGACTCAAATTAACCTTATTTCATTTGGTTGCAGGGTATTTCTTTGTTTGTTTGTCCGTTTATATCTGTTTATTTGTTTGTTTCTTGGTTTCTTTGTTTGTTTCTTTCCTTCTTTCTTTCCTTCCTTTCTTCATTCCTTCCTTCTTTGTTTGTTTGTTTCCTTCTTTGTTTGTTTCTTTCTTTCCTTTTCTTTCCTTCCTTTCCTTCATTCCTTCCTTCCTTCCTTCCTTATTTGTATGTTTGTTTCCTCCTTTGTTTGTTTGTTTCCTTCTTTGTTTGTTTGTTTACTTCTTTGTTTGTTTCCTCCTTTGTTTGTTTGCTTGTTTCGTTGTTTGTTTGTTTCATTCTTGTTAATGAAAACGTTGTAATTATTTAGTCACAACAATACTACTTAAAAAGTACAGTATATCGAGAAGACCAGGGCTAGTTTTCATTCTTTCAATTTTTTTGAACCGATATAACCCTTAAAGTAAAGTATTAACTACATAAAGAGCTGTTGAATATTTTGACAGCACAAAAAAACATTTGTTCAATTAAATAAAACTAAAGCATGTTGTCACAATGACCTTTTCAGCTAAATGTAATCTTCCAAACAATTATGATGTTTTAAAATATACATTTAAAATATACTGTAAAAAAACATTTAAACAAACATTTTAGTAAAAGATTTTGTTCCAACATGCCACTGATGAAAAATCCTCTTATCTTGAGAGCACGGTTCAGTCTTTCAGTTCATTACGATTTCCCATCCAGCCTTTTTTAGCATGCTGCTTCACGTTTCTAGTGAAATTACCACATAATTATAGGGGTACAATTGTTGCATAATTCTAAATAAATAGATTAAGATCCACAAATAAATGTAAAATTGACAAATATACTGGACAAAATTATAAACGCAACACTTTTGTTTTTGCCCCCATTTTTCATGAGCTGAACTCAAATATCTAATACATTTTCTATGTACACTAAAGGCCTATTTCTCTCAAATATTGTTCACAAATCTGTCTAAATCTGTGTTAGTGAACGAGATAATCCATCCACCTCACAGGTGTGGCATATCAAGATGCTGATTAGACAGCATGATTACTGCACAGATGTGCCTTAGACTGGCCACAATAAAAGACCACTCTAAAATGTGCAGTTTTATCACACAGCACAATGCCACAGATGTCGTTAGTTTTGAAGGAGCATGCAATTGGCATGCGGACTGCAGGAATGTCCTCCAGAGCTGTTGCCTGTGAATTGATTGCTCATTTCTCTACCATAAGCCTTCTCCAAAGGTGTTTCAGAGAATTTGGCAGTACATCCAACCAGCCTCACAACCACAGATCACGTGTAACCACACCAGCCCAAGACCTTGGAAGGCTGCCTTCCAAGTATGTTCCAAGCATCCAAGATGGTGGCAGGAGTGTTTGGTCAGTGCTATGGTCAGATTAGTAGTGAGTCGAGCTTTTATTTAAAGAGTGATTATTTTAATGCAGAGCCTGAAGCAAACATAGGCTATCCCTCTCAGCCTATGTTAAATATAACAGTGTATTATATTTTCATTTTTAAAGTTGAATTCAAACAAATCGTTCGTCTCGAATCATCAGACAAATGCCAATACATGTATTATAACACTAAGTCCATTGATGTCGGGAGATATCCATCCGTGTCCAGGGCCAAATGGGGAAATTTTGCGAGTTTGTACAAAGAGTGGTGTTTTCAATTCTGCAGGGAACTGGAATGAATGCAACACTGCTATTACATTTGTAAAGTTCAGTTATGGAATTCAACACAAAATATAATATTACCTCTTGCCTTCCCGTGGGGGCTGATGGTGTTTTTGGAGAGGGATGTGAAGAGGCCGAGGACATAGATGGCGAGGCGATTATATTGAAGAACAGAGCGGGAGTATCGTTGAGGATCGAGGTGGTGATTATCTGCGAGTATGGTCAAGGGGAGATGATACCGATTATGGAGTCAACTTGATGGAATGTGACACTGCTATCGAGCAGGTACGTTTGTTAAGTTCAGAAGATTTGAATGCAGATGCTAATATTGCCTATTGCCCTCTCGGAGGAGCTGATGTGTTGCTGGAATGGAATCCGGGGAGGCCGTGAAGACTGGACGGTGGATGAAGAGCCGAGCAGGAGTGATGTAGGGGAGTTTAAGAAGCCGTGAGGACTGATATGAGGAGCGGGGATAGTAGCAACTGTATTTCAGAGGAACGAAATGGTGAAATCATCAAGGAGCACGTGTGTAGTAATGGCGATGTGAACTTTGAAAAATATTTTCAGACCTCTATGGATTTAGAAGATTTGTTTGAGGATTGTTTTAATGTAAAATGTTTACACTTTGTTAAATTAAATATACATAGTTTAATGCCGAAGGTGGAGGAGGTAAGGTGGATGCTGGAGAATTGTAAATTGGGGATACTTTGTCTTACGGAAACTTGGTTAGATTCATCAATAACAGATGATGAGATTAATGTTAATAGGTATAATATAATTAGAAAGGATCGAAATAGAAAAGGTGGGGGGATATGTGTTTTTATTCATGAAGACATTAATTTTAATGTGATCGACATGAGTGTAGAGGGGGGATGTTATTTCTGGATGTACTAATTTCTGCATTAAATGCTTTATTATTTAGAGCATGTTATCGACCACCGAATCAGAAATTTTGTTATGAGGTCCTTGATGATGTTTTGAGTCATTTATATGGTTTTATGCTTAAGGAATGTATTATTATGGGTGATTTTAACACGGATGTAAGAAAGAAAGTTGGTGAGAACTATAATGCTCTTAGATCAATTTGTAATCAATTTCATTTAACACAGATTATTAATCAGTCAACCAGAGTTTGGGAAAAGGGAGAGAGTATCATTGACCTTATTTTAGTTTCTGATCAAATTAATATTGTCCAGCAAGGAGTGATTGAATATGGAATTAGTGATCATTATATCATATATTGTACATGAAAACGTTATAAATCAAAGTTCAAGGGTCATAAATCTGTGCGGACTAGATTGTTGAAACACTAAGATGATAAAGTTTTTAAAGAACAAATTGGAGGAATCAAATGGGAGACTATTCATAATATTATAGATGTAGAAGAGGCTTGGGGTAAATTTAAATTCTACATTTTTATTGTGGGTATGAAAGATACAAATAGCCCAGGCATGGTCTCAGGCATGGTCAAGCAAACTCGGTCCTGGAGGGCCGGTGTCCTTGCAGAGTTTAGCTCCAGCCCTGATAAAACTGCAGGGAGTTTAGGACTGAGTTTGCCCATGCCTGAAATAGCCCCTCATCACAGGCCATTCTAGACATTTGCATTTGAGGGGCTGGCTTATCAATATACAGTCTTGCCTTACAGACTGTCTCTGGCTCCATTCACTTTTACGAAGTGCGTGGCTGTGACTCTTTCCCTCTGAGACAGATGGGAATCCGCATTATGAATTGCCTTGACAATTAGCATGTGCAAGCCAGATCTTATCAGGAAATTCCTGCTCACAGATTACATTAATCTAGCCAAATGCATTCTGTGTCCCAGCCAGGGTGAGACAGTTATCGATTCGGCCCAGATTCAGACCTGGCTCATGACAGGATGCTTACTAACAATTCAGAGGCTAGCAGCATATTTCACATTGGGGGCTTCTCACCTTTTCAACGTTTTTCAGAGGATGCTCAGCCTCAAGTTGGCTCATGCCTCTGTGATTCCTCTGGGTCTGCTTCACATGTGGCCCCTCCAATTCTGGCTCAATGCCCATGTACCATCCCACACTTGGCACCTGGGATGCCTTCACTTCTAGGTGACCCAATGCTGATTCAGAGCTGTGGCTCCTTGGAAGGCCCTGTGCATGTATCAGATCAGGAGAATGGAGACTACACTCCTAAGTGGTTCAGAAAATATGGTCTGTCTACGGGAGGGCAGAGGTGGACCTCTTTGCCTCAGAAGACAACTCTTACTGCCCAATTAATTTCTCAAAGGAGCGAGATGCTCTGGCCCACTATTTGCCAAGTGCTTGTCTGCATGCCTTCCCTCTGATTGCCCTGCTCCCTTAGATCTCCTTTACCAAGCAAGAGGCATGATTTCGCAGCCCCAGCCCGACCTGTGGAGCCTTCATGTTTGGTCCCTCAATGGGAGTCTTGACAGCTCCCCATGAGGGTAACTAACACCATTTTGGAGGCTAGAGTCCCGTCTATGAGACACATCTATGCCATTATGTGGTCTTTGTTCTCTGACTTGTGTTCAGTCCAAAATAAAGACCCGTCCTCATGTGAGGTGTCATCCATTCTAAACTTTCTGCGAGAGCTGTTGGATAAGGGGCATAACAGGGACCTAACTCGCAATGCCTGGTTAGGGCCTTTAAAGTTTACATAGAGTGCTCTAGCCACTTTAGGCAATCAGAGCAGCACTTCAGAGGAGTCTCGATCAGAGATATCTGTTTGGCAGCCGGCTGGTCTTCACTGTCTATCTTCCCTAGGCTTTATAACTTGTATGTCCTTGCCCTTTAGGCATGGATATTGTCTACCTGATCACCCTGATCCTCTATATGATTGGAAAAGGTTTTTGTTAGACCCAGAGAGATCCAGAGCTGGATTTATTTTCCAGCCGCTTATATATAGCACAGCACTTTTGGACTCGTTCCTCATAAGCGTGTTGACGCAAAGTGAGAGTCCAGTTACTAATGTCAAGTCAAGTCACCTTTATTTATATAGCGCTTTTAACAATACAAATTGTTACAAAGCACTGCACAATATCAAAATAGGCAAATTGTGTCAATAATGTAAAATGACAGGATTTAACATTTATTTTTCAGCTGAATGCATTTCATTATTGAATTTAGTAATGGCATTGTCCAGCTCAGTTCAGTTTAAATAATATCTGTGCAATCAAGTCGATGATATTGCTGGAAATGAAGATTCCCCAACTAAGCATGCCTGAGGCAACAGCGGCAAGGTAAAGTAAAGCTCTAAAGTGTAGTCTGAGGGCTCCCAGGTTGGAGCAGTCTCTGGAGTTGACTCTAAGGACTCCCGGACTGGAGCAAACTCTGGAATGAACTCTGAGGGCTCCCGGATTGGAGCAGACTCTGGAGTGGACTCTAGATCTGGACTAGTCTCTGGAGAAAACTGAAAGGACTGAAACAGATTCCAGAGAAAACTCATAGGCATGAGTAGGCTCTGGAGTAGACTATTGTGCTGGTACAAACTCCAGAGTGGATTCACAGGCTGAATTACGATCTGCAGTCCCCATACTCATGATGTCCATTGCCATAATGAGAGATGTAGTAAACAGCAGGACTGTCGCAGAGGCACTTATGCTTGACTTAATGGTGTGTACTGACGTCAGGGAAGTCTCCTCTAACTTATTGACCAGTCTCAAATGCCTTGGGGTTACCTTAATTGCTTCATTGGTGCCGTTCACGACAACGAGGAAAACAAAGGTGGCGTCCGTGATGGCTGAAAGCTCTGTCGTAACATCCGCACTGACAGGAGACTCTGGCATAGCAGTCATCTTAGTACTTATAGCCAATTGATATCGGTACATGAGTTAGTCAATAAAACCCCAAAAATCTAAAGTCTTACCCATCTCGCATGAAGGTAAGGGGTAGTCCAGGCAGTTGTTAAAATTGCAATAAGCTCTGAATCCTCATACTTGAGTCCTACAGCCACAGTCCAAAACAACTGAGCAAATCCACCTACGCCCAAACCTTCCTGATGCAGGGTAATCGATCCCTGACGTCTCGCCCTTAGCAGCTCCTTAATTGCAGGAGAAGCAATACATAGATTAATGCTGCTGGATCTGAGGTGATGGAGGTTTTCTGTCACATGAACTGCTGCCAGACTTATATGTTGCAGATCCAATGTCAGCTTTTATTGAAACAAACAGGGCAAAATCCAAGTAAACACTCGAAGAACAGGCAGAAGGTCAAAACCAGTAAATCCAAAAGAGAAATAATTCCAGAGAGCAAATCAAAAATAACTCAAAATCAGTGTAACTATACAAAACCTCCATGACATTTATCCACGGATCCAGCGTGGCCATTGGAGATACTTCGGAACACCGAGGTTAACAAAGGCCGCCTCAATAATCCCAGGCGGCGAAGGAAACACCGCGGGAGACGCGCTGGAATACGTAACAGACTGAGGAAAAGGGCACACAGTCCTCCTCTACCGAGTATTCTGCTCGCTAATGTACAATCCTTGGAGAATAAGATGGACGATCTTAGAGCCAGGATTAGTTTCCAACGGGACATCAGAGACTGTAACATCCTCTGTTTGACCGAAACATGGCTCACGCCCTCAGTCCCGGACAACGCTGTAACGCCGTCTGATAACTTCTCTGTTTTACGGATGGACAGAACAGCCGAGGCTGGAAAAACCAAGGGTGGTGGAGTGTGTTTCATGATCAACAAGAAATGGTGTGACCCCAGGAATATCTCCATTCTGTCGCGTTCCTGCTCGGCTCATCTGGAACATCTCTCCATTATCTGCCGCCCATTCTACCTCCCCCGGGAGTTTACATCGATCATCATCACTGCCGTATATATACCACCACAAGCAGATACTAGCGTGGCTTTGTCCTCACTTCACGACGAGCTCAGCGGCTATATCAACAAGCACCCTGACGCTGCCGCCATCATAGCTGGGGACTTTAACAAAGCCAACCTCAGAAAAGTCATGCCAAACTTTCACCAACATATATCCTGTCCAACCAGAGGACTGAATACACTGGATCATTGCTACACCCAGTTTAAGAATGCCTACAAAGCTCGTTCCCTGCCGGCGCAAATCAGACCACGCGCCATATTTCTCACACCGAATATAAACAACGGATCGCTTCAGAGACCCCGGTGGAGAGGAAGTGACGCCTGGTCCGCCCACTCTGAAGCTATGCTACAGGCGCCTCTTGATGACGCCGACTGGGACATGTTCCGGGCGAGAGTTCAACTGACGCCAGCGAATTCACGGATGTAGCAGTAAGCTTCGTAAACACGCTAACCGAGCAAGCCACCGAAACAGTAACAATAAGGACATTCTCCAATCAGAAACCGTGGGTGGACAGATCTATCCGTGATGCGGTTAACCAACGCACTGCCGCATACAATGCCGGTCTTTGTCGGGAACATGAGCGAATACAAAACAGCGTGTTATGCTCTCCGGCGTGCAATAAGAGCCGCTAAACGCCGGTACAGGGAGAGAATTGAGTCACATTTCCAGCTCAATGACTCCCGACGCATGTGGCAGGGACTGAAGACCATCTGTTCCTCTGGAAATAACTCTTCCGCGGAGGTGAGAGCAGATCCGTTGCTGGCCGAGGAGCTAAACACTTTCTACGGTCGCTTTGAATGTAACGTTAATGGCGGCGCGATCCTGCCGATCAGCACGTCAGGAAGCAGCAGACAGAGCAGCGATGTTTGTGCTATCACCTTTTCAGAGGATGACGCTCGGAGGGAACTAAAGAGAGTGAACGCCAGGAAAGCAGCAGGACCTGATGGGATTACTGGCCGCGTTCTGAGGTCCTGTGCTGATCAGCTTGCTGGTTTGTTTACTTCCATCTTTAATGAGTCACTTGCTACCTCTGTTGTTCCCACCTCCTTTAAAAATCTGTCATAATCCCTGTGCCTAAGAACAGTAAACCCTCTTGCCTGAATGACTACCGTCCAGTTGCCCTCACATCGACAGTCATGAAGGTTTTTGAGAGACTCTTAAAGAAACACATTTGCTCCTCCATCCCTGCTACTTTGGACCCTCTTCAGTTTGCCTATCGGCCAAATAGGTCTACTGATGATGCCATCTCCCAGGTACTGCACTCCTCCCTCACTCACATCGACAGCAAGAATGGCAACTATGTCAGGCTGCTATTCATCGACTATAGCTCAGCTTTCAACACTATAGTCCCCACCAAGCTTGCTGTCAAACTATCAGACCTCGGCCTAAACACTTCACTCTGTGACTGGATCCAAGATTTCCTCACCGCCAGACCACAAGTGGTGAAAGTCGGCCAGTTCACCTCCAACTCCATCACCCTGAATGTAGGAGCCCCACAGGGCTGTGTCCTGAGCCCCTGCTATACTCTCTCTACACCCACGACTGTGTCCTCACACAGCTCCACTTCCATTGTTAAATTTGCTGACGATACTGTGGTTCTGGGCCTCGTTTCCAACAATGATGAGGCCGCATACCTGGATGAGGTGGAGAGACTTACATCATGGTGCCAGGACAACTGTCTCTCTCTGAACGTGAGCAAAACCAAAGAGCTGATTGTAGACTTCAGGAAGAGACAGCTGCAGCCCTACACCCTCTTATGATCAGCGGGACCCCTGTGGAGAGGGTGAGCAGCTTCAAGTACCTCGGTGTAAACATCTCCGAGGACCTGACATGGACTGCACACATCCAAACACAGGTCAAGAAAGCCAGGCAAAGGCTGTACCATCTGCGACAGCTGAGAAAATTCAGGGTCTCACCAGCTATCCTGAAAACTTTCTATTCAGGGGCCATAGAAAGTGTACTGACTCAGTGCATCTCAGTGTGGTATAATAATGCCACAAACCAGGACTGCAAAGCTCTGCAGAGAGTCGTGCGCTTAGCTGAGCGCATCTCAGGGTCTACTCTCCCCTCTCTGCAGGACATCTACATCAAACGTTGCAAAAGCAGAACTGCAAAAATCATCAAGGACTCGAATCACCCCGGTAACCATCTTTTCATTTTACTGCCATCTGGCAGGCGCTACAGGAGCATGTTGGCTAAAACGGAAAGACTGAGGAGGAGTTTCTTCCCCCAGGCCATCAGGCTCCTAAACTCAGTCTCATAACAGCATAACATCCACAGGACTCAATTTAATAAACTGTAATCACAACCATTATTCCCCATCATCCACACTGCTGCTATGTGTACATCCCCGGTACAACCTATTTGCACATTCTCATGCACTGCACACTTTATCTCATTGCACATCTTACCCCTTATTTTATTTCATTATTTGTTTCTTACTTCATTCTCACCATATTTGTATATATATATACTCTCTCGTGTTTTTGTTTCATAGTTTTTATTGCTTTTATGTTATTTTTATTTTATTACCATGTTTTATTTTTCTTTCTTGCACTTTCCATTGAGCGGACCTGTCCTGACTAACATTTCACTACCTATTATACCCTGTATGATTGTGTATGTGACAAATAATAAAGAACCTTGAACCTTGACATTAGCTACATTTACGTGGATACTTTTTGCTTCCATCTAAATTAATTTATTCTGATTTACGAATCCGAACGTAGTGTTTACATGAATTCTAAATCAAGTGATCAGGTTGATGTGAGTGTTTATTTGTCACAAGCTTTTGATCAGATTTAATCTGTTTTGACATGCGCAAACTGCATGAATATTCAGTTTCCCGCTGTTGTTGCGTATTGTTTTAAACAGCACACTTGATTTTTTTTTTCTACTTCAGGTCTAAATTAGACAACGACCAGCACATGAAGTGTTGTGCTGTGCTGCTTACTTTAGAAAGCAGGAAAGGTGCCTCTTACCATGCCCAAAACCAGTCGTCTGTGGATGAGAGTCTTAAACAAGGACCTGTAGGATGTTGCCCTTCTCCACTTCACATACGCTGAGTGAAAGCAGCCTTTTTGAATGACTGGACACTCATTTATGACACTTTTATTCACCAGGAAGAACAGCTTGTTCCGCGCGTCATATGTAATTACGCTATTTTTACGTCACCGCACATGCGCAATACATTCCAGTTTCGGTTTTCAATCCGATCAAGTGTTTACATGTCCTCTCGTTTGGATTACAAAAGGACAAAACCACCCCTTACAATCCGATTTTTTAATCAGATCTGGCCAATTCAAACCGATTGACATGTTTACAATATCAGTAAATACTGTTGGATGGTTTGTTAATTACTTATCAGATAGATCTCAATGTATAAATATAGAGGGACTCACTTCTAGTACTCGGAATGTAAAGATCGGTGTACCACAGGGATTGGTCATTGGGCCATTATTATTTATTGTATATAATAATACTATTGGGAATAACCTTGCTCATTCAAGTTTTCACCTATACGCTGATGATATGGTGAAATACTCTTCTTCATTGACACTGGATCTGGCTCGGAGTCATCTTCAATCTGATTTTGATGCAGTTCAGCATACACAGAGCGATTTAAAACTTAAATCTAAACGTATGATGTTTACTAAAAGAAAGTCTGCACATTCAAACTCATGCTCAATGACCAGTCTTCATGGTTTGGAGATTGAAGTAGTGTCTAAGTATAAATCCCTGGGGTTTTTAGTTGATGATTCTCTTTCTTTTGGGCCTCATATTCAGTACCTTGTGAGAAAATGTAAGTCAAAACTGGGCCTTTTTTAGAGTCAAGTATTGTCTTTCTCTTGCAGCAAGGAAGATATTGGTAGCAGCTACATTTTGTCAGTGTTGGATTACTGTAATATCAGATATATGCAGGCACCTAAACATTGTTTACAGGCGTTGGATTCAGTTTATCTTGGAGCATTAAGGTCCATCACAAATTTAAAAGTACTTACTCATCATTGTTTTTTGTACTCTCGGGTTGGAGGGGCGTTGTCATCCTACAGACTTAAGCATTGATATTTATTTATATATAAAGTCATTGTAGGTTTACTTCCCTCATATTTACAGCAGATTATCTTTCAAAAAGGTGTAAATAATTATGGGCTTTGCTCACAAGACTATTATCTCTTAAGCATCCCTAAAGTTCGTACTAATATGTGTAAACGGGCATTCAGTTATGCTCCGTTTGATTGGAATCAATTACAAGATAAGTTATGCTTAAAAGAGTTGGTACCACTAAATGATTGTAGATGTATTTTAAAGGTTTTAGTTGTAGACTCACCTGATTGTAAATGTTTTGAGTGAATTGTGTATATTTCTGTGCATGTGTAACTAAATGTGCTGCCTATCTTGGCCAGGACCCTCTTGTAAATGAGATTTTAAATCTCAAGAGTTTTTAATTCCTGGTTAAATAAAGGTTTAATAATAATAATGTGACTTTTTAATTCCGATTGTGCTTCTAGTCCTATTACGATCGGATTATTAGGGTCCATGTAAATGCAGCTACTGATAGAGACAAACACAACCTATAGGCAGAACCCAAATGATACAAATGGAAGCAGCTGTAACCAATCATCTCACATGAGACAGCGCAATGTAGTCTGGGAAATGGAGTTCATAACAGAATGAACGTGAATGGAGAAGAGTGCCCTCTGGTGGCCAAAGAGAGCACACCAGCTGGACACTATGACACTTCGTTACCTGAGATAAGAGTAACAAGTGTTGCATAGACGGCCATACTATACAACTGCATGTCGATGATTTTTGCGATCAGTCGAAAGATTCTGTTGATATTGCATTCAGTGCTGAGTTATATATAACCTGTTTTGGCAGTCTGAAATGCCAGATGTTTGTGCAGCTACACAAACGTGAGCAAATAAGGCTTCAGCATTGAGAGTTACAGGAGGTTCCCCATAAACGTGTTTATGTAACTAATGTAACCTCGGTTCGCTGAGATAATAGGAAAGCGAGGATACGTTAGTAACTGGACGGTTTACCCTCTCACGGAAACTGCTGTATGTTCTGTGAACGGTGGTGAATTCTGATCTTCTTTACTATCTGTTGAAGTGTTTTGGTTTGGCTTAGGCAGATGACGGTTTGTGTTCTCATCATCAACACATGTCTTGTTGTTTGGCTGTGGATCTGTGATATGTGTGAAAGGGTAAGAAGATAACCTACGTTTGATCTGGTATTTGCTGCGCTGGAGCCAAACTGCTGTCTCACTTCAACAGATGCCATCTTCAGATGATTAATGCTCAGCCTCAGGCAAAGATTAACACACTGAAATATCATCACATCGCCACAATCACGCCACACGCTTCCCTAAAACCGCACACGTTCACTTCATTCATCGGGCAGTGCTGTGGGCCATTGAGATCTCATCAGTGTCTCAGTGGTTTCTCCCTAAGTGTTAGTGGAGAGCAAATTGATCTTCTGGTCCTCAGACGTTTCTCCTCTGTATTCTCACATGGTCTGCAATCATACGATCTCAGTATAAACATATCTCATCAAGTTTTTCTTGATGCTTTCCGAATGTATATCATACAGTGAAAAATATACTGGTGTAGGATTTACTTGAAATGACTTTCAATCAGAAATTGCGTGTAAACTTCACAAACAAGTATAGAGAAACAGCAGGTAGCACACTGAAATATGAGATTTGGAAGCAGAGGTAGTATTATCTTTTAAAATATACTCTAACAATCTAGTTTTTATTTATTTATTTCATTTTTTTAGAGCTCTATATCCAAAATGAGAACTTTATCAGGCGTCCTTAACAAAGTCTAACCACTGGGAAATTAAACTGATATATATATTTGGTTTTGTTTTCTTGTTTTAAGCATAAATCCAAACTCTTTTGTATCACTGTTTATGTTTTGAGTTAATGCTTAAAATAATAAAAATTGATTTTTTTTAAAAAAAGGGGAAGAAATGCAATGCAGGATAATCTCTGAAAAACATCCTCAATGTCTCCTGTTGTTGCTCCTGCTCTGGATTTGAGGAGATTTATTGAAATGAAGGAGCAGATGAGGAGGTGTCAGAGAGTGGGAGGAGGAGGAGGAGACATGGGAAGGTGCTCGTCCTTCATATTTCATCTGCTGTGGTCAGTGGAAGTGTGTCTGCTTCTACCTGTGGGGAGAAAGACCGTCCACGCTCATCATTCACGTCTGCATTCGCAAAGAATGGCCGTAATTATTGCACACGCTGACGAGGATCATCAACGCATGGAGAAGTAAGAGGCTGTTTGGAGAAGTGCTGTACCCCACACTAAAGGTAGAATTTGACTATGCTTTTACAATGTTTTTATGGCATGATTTCTATTTGGAGAGATAGTTCAGAAATCAGAAACTCAACAGGTGCTGCTTTTCTGAGTCAAACAGCTCATGTTTGGGCTGCAGTTGAGTTTGTCATAGAAATTTGATTCAAACTATATGAATCTAGTGGTAATCTTTTTCATTTCTATATTTACAGCTTAATTTTTGGTCAGATTAATTTGCTATTTTGTTGAATTTATGGTATACACTGGAATTTTTTTTTGACAAATTTTCACCTAGAAACAACAAGTGAAATATTGAATTAAATATGATTTTTATTTTAAGTAGAAATAATTAAATAGTATTTATGTACTACGATAATCTGTATTTTACTTGAAAAAAATTCAAAATTAAATATATGTATTTGTGTGTGCGTGCGTGTGCATGTTAATTTAACCATATTTTGGTATTTATTTAGCAATAAAACATCAACACAAATAAAACACTGCTAAAGAAAGAGAGACAATTGGAGTATGTTTTAAAATACAATACTATTTCACTCTTTTTACTTCATGCCATTTGAGAAATTTGCTAGAATATTTTTTTTATCTCTCTATTTTTTGTCAGTGCATGACATTTGTAAACAGTAAAACTGTAAGATGTATTTTAAAACGACTTTAATTGGTAGACGAATTGATTTGATGATTAAATACTGTTTTGATTTGAATAAACAGTTCATTTAGATACCTGTGGCAAGGATTTTGGCTGTTCTGAGACATTTATAACACGTTTATTACAACATAATGACTATTTTGAAGTACCTTCTCATCGAATGGCTCTACATGTGCTATATTTGCTGACTGTGGACTAGATCGGTCTAGTTGAGACTTTTAGCAAGCTCCGTCAGGTCTGAATGTCTGATCAACATGGCTGATTTGCTCCTCCCTCTCTCTCCTCCTCACGTCCATCTCTGCTCTCCTCGTCCCATCAGAGAGGCTTCTGCGTCTGAGCCGCTCTCTCTCGTCCTCTGCCGAGAGGCAGACTCCCGGTCATAAACATGTCCTCAGCCATCGCCCCGGTCCAACCCTCCGGCACCGCCAGCCCCAAAGAGGTGGAGCTGACCCTGGTGAAGGAGCAGAATGGGGTGCAGGTCACCTCCTCGGCCGTGGTCAGTCCCAGCGGTCAGACGCACCCCTCCGGAGAGGAGCGCGAGACCTGGGGCAAGAAGATCGACTTCCTCCTGTCCGTCATCGGCTTCGCCGTGGACCTCGCCAACGTCTGGAGGTTCCCATACCTGTGCTATAAAAACGGTGGAGGTGAGAGTCGGACACATCTGAGATGTGCTTGAGATTGATTAAACTTTCACAAGAACATAGACTTTCTGTGGAAATCTGCCATTTACAGCTGCATTAGACGGTCTGAAAAATCAACATCTCTCGTGATATAAAAAAAAATTGTAAATATTTTTACATTTATTAGTATTATTATAGTTAAATATAATAACCCTGGTCCAAACTGGTGATGTACATTGACGAACCAATAATGTAAACTCAATGTGCATCACCAGTTTGGACCAGGGTTATTATATTTAACTATAATAATACTAATAAATGTAAAAATATTTAAACATTGCACAATTTTATTCTTAATTTTAGTTACTTTAGTTCGATTTTATACTAAAATAACTCAAATTAAAAACTATACAGACAAATAAACACATTAAAAATAAAATTTCACAATTCAAAATATGAATAAAAACTATAAAGTATCTTAATGATACTACAAATAACACTAAACAATTTGGCATACTTTAAATCTTGATTAATTTTTTTTATCAAAAATGTTTCGCGTTTGCTTAAATTTAGATATTTAGATATCTAATTTCTTTAAAAAACTAACATTTTAGGTATTATATATTTTTTTACCAAACTAAAGTTTTAGTAATTGTATTATATCAGAAAACTAACATTGTATTTGTTAATTGTATTATGTTTAGTGAGTTGTAGCAGTTCGAGACGAAAGCAGTGCTCCTCTATTTAGAGTGAATCTAGACAAGAAGAAGCTCAAATTAAAGCGAGTTTATGTGTCATAATTCCCAGACTTTCACTGGTGTTATTTCAGCGTTTTCATCATCGTACTCTCACTCTAACATACATATCTGAGTATGTTTGTGCGGTTGTGTCAGGTGCGTTCCTGGTGCCGTACCTCTTCTTCATGGTGATCGCTGGGATGCCGCTCTTCTATATGGAGTTAGCTCTGGGTCAGTACAACCGTGAAGGAGCAGCAGGAGTCTGGAAGATCTGCCCCATCTTTAAAGGTACGTGACCTTCAGTGTGTGATTTACTATGCTCTTTTGGCCTATGTAAGTCTTAAGGTGACAGCGCTGATATGATCAGATGTTCACTGGCTCTTGAGGCAGAAGGTGTTTGTGTTCCCGAAACAGACTCATCATGGTAAACGGCGGACAGGTGCTGTTTATCTCCAGCTCAAATCATCTGCAGTCAAATTGAAGACAGAAAAATTGGCTTTTAGAATGAAATTTGCCTGCCAGGTCTCAGTTGTTGGTGGATGGCAAATTTTGTGTCACTTCACTGGTATTGCATCATGACACCAGCATACAAAAAATACAGAAGCACCGTGACCTTTAGCTCCTTAGTTTTAAACTAGACTTTATAGTGAGATATGAGACGCTTTCTGTAAAGAACAGACTATGCTGCAGCTCCTTAGAAAACCAGCTATGTGCCTTAAAGATCAAATTAACCAATGTGTTGTCAGAAGAAGCTGTAATGCCTCAGACTTCATTATTCTCCAATTAATCGTGTAGTGTATATTACCAGTTTGGACCAGGGTTATTATATATAGTTCACTATAAAAACATTAAAAACTAATTTAAATTGTTACTTAAAGGGGACCTATTATGTCCCATTTTACAATATGTAAAACAAGTCTCTAATGTCCCCAGAGTGTGTATGTGAAGTTTTAGCTCAAAATACCCAACAGATAATTTGTATAGCTTGTTGAAATTGCCACTTTTAGGGTATGAGCCCAAACGCTCTGAATTGGAGTATGTTGCTTTAAATGCAAATGAGCTGGAGAAGAGGGCGGAGCTTCACGAGCATTAGCAGTGCTAGCCTTTGCAAATAAACCTTCCACGATTAGTACAAGCCTGTTATCTGTACAGAAAACATACTCGGTTTCAAAGTCAGTCATCTGATTGTACTGTGCATAATACATTTGCGTTTATGCATTACACAGACAAGGATAAAAGCGCGATATAAATAACAACATAGCTGGTCTCATGCTATCACAAACTTTATAAGTCCCACTCGTGATTATTAACTCAACAAACTCAAGCAATCGACTCACATTGCTTTCATTTACAATGTTTAAGCACCACAATCCTATGCACGATCATTCATGCAGACAGCACCAGTGAGACGATGGTAGCTTTAGCATCATTAGTCTTACAGAGTGCCAAGAAGCTCTTTCAGAAGGGCAATGTGTAAAACAAACGCGTGACACTTACTTTGTCTGGAGCTGACGTTCGCACACGAAGCGTTGGTATTGAGCACTACACATATTCAGGACTTTACTGATATTTTCCGGGACATTTCCTCAGACAATGAAACTCAATGGCAAACCGTTTTCACATTTAAAACTTAGTTTTGACTATCCATGAATATCTCCAGCAGCTACAGCAAGTAATCAGTTATGGAGGCGGACCCAGCTTCTCACTCAGGGCTGTGTCTATAGGCCAGCGTCAAAAATGGGCGGGACTTGAGGTTCTCACTCAGGGCTGTGTCTATAGGCCAGCGTCACAAATGGGCGGGACTTGAGCTTCTCACTCAGGGCTGTGTCTATAGGCCAGCGTCACAAATGGGCGGGACTTGAGCTTCTCACTCAGGGCTGTGTCAATAGGCCAGCGTCACAAATGGGCGGGACTTGAGCTTCTCACTCAGGGCTGTGTCTATAGGCCAGCCACAAATGGGCGGGACTTAAGCTTCTCACTCAGGGCTGTGTCTATAGGCCAGCCAGCGTCACAAATGGGCGGGACTTGAGCTTCTCACTCAGGGCTGTGTCTATAGGCCAGCGTCACAAATGGGCGGACTTGAGCTTCTCACTCAGGGCTGTGTCTATAGGCCAGCGTCACAAATGGGCGGGACTTGAGCTTCTCACTCAGGGCTGTGTCTATAGGCCAGCGTCACAAATGGGCGGGACTTGAGCTTCTCACTCAGGGCTGTGTCTATAGGCCAGCGTCACAAATGGGCGGTACTTGAGCTTCTTACTCAGGGGTGTGTCTATAGGGCAGCGTCACAAATGTGCGGGACTTGTTCCCCTCAGTGACATGAACAGAGGGAAAATCTGAAACCGCTCATTCTGAGAGACTGTTTTTTATCTCTTTAGATTATACAAAAATGAGTGGGTGGATTTTTACCATAACAGACTGGTTGTTTTCACACACTGAGGCCACACAACTGTGTTCAAACACCTTATAAAAGGGATTTTTGCATAATAGGTCCCATTTAAAGGGATAGTTCATCCAAAAAATTGAAATTATGTCATCATTTATTCACCTTCAAGTCATTTCAAAGCTGTATGAGTTTCTTTCTTCTGTCGAACACAAAGGAAGATATTTTGAAGAATGTTGGTTAACAAACAGCTATGGTAGCCATTGATGTCCATAGTATTTCCCCTACACTATGAAAGTCAATGGATAACAGCAACTGTTTGGTTACCAACACTCTTTAAACTTTATATGTCCAACATAAGAAATAAACTCAGAGAGGAACAACTTGAGGATAAGTCATTAATTTCATTTTTGGATGAACTATCCCTTTAAAATAATATCTGTATCATATATCATGCTATATATACTGTATATATATATATATATATATATATATATATATCAGCTAAGCAGCATTTCTCAGTTCCATTTAGTCTAACCTGCTGTACTAAAATAAATAAAAATAAAATAAAATTAATAAGAACTATGTTGACATTTAAAAAATGAATAAATCGGACAAAAACACAACAAAATTACTAAAGGTTTAACTAAGATTAAAATAAAAAATATAAAAGCTAATTCAAAATATGAATAAAAACTGTACTAGTATGAATGATAGTAAAATAACACTGGGTTTGGACATATTCGGACACTTAATCTTGATCAAATATTTTATCTAAAGGCTTTTGCTTAGATGCTTGAAATGAGTTTTGTACACATCATTGATTTACTAAACCAACACTTTAGTTGTATTTTTGTAATATATGTTTAGTGTGGTATAACAGATTAAATATAAACAATAAAAAAGCTTTCTAATATGGTAGGACAAGTGCTTTAAAGAAACCGATCTGAAGAAGAGAATTGGGACTTTATTGTTCTCCAAGTAATCACACCTGCTCATATATAATTTGATGATATATCAGCTGTTCTGGTGCTAGCTTGGTAGTATTGTTGATGCATGTTGGATTTTAAGTGGGCAAATCTTCTGAAGGTGATATCAGTCCATCCCTGTGAATGCTCTTCGGCAGATACTGAATATCTGCGCATCACAAAAATAACAAAGTGATAACAAAGCATCATCTGTTTCCTAAAGACGTCTGTTTTGCGAGTCCGTAACAGCTGTCAAGCTTCTCGTGCAGAGAGAGAGAGAGACGGACATTTTAATCACAAGCTTGGCTCTCTATGAGCCTGGCACTCGAGGAGAGATTACTGTAATTAGCGCTGATCAACATGTTTGCTTCCTCAGGATCGATGGCCTGAGAGGGCCGGGAATCACACATGTGCTGCTGATGCATGACGGGAGAATCCTGCTGTTTGCTTTCAGACAAAGAGCTCCGTTAGACGAGCCATGGGGGGGTTATGAGAATGAACTCAGACTAGCTCTCGGTGTGGTTCACTGGCTGTGACTCTTTCTGTCGTTTTGATTGACTGACGTGCTGCAGGAACTTCTTCAGGAGAAAGACTGCAGTGAAAATAACTTTTTAAGAAGAGAAAAGCTGAGCATCAGTGTCAGTAGGTCAAAATGAACATGAAACCCTGTTTCACAGATGAGGCTTAAGTCTAGTCCTAGACTAAAATATAAATCTGAGCTGTTTCAACTGAAAGAAACTTGCACTGGCTGATCCTAAAATATCTCAGTGCATTTGTTTTGTCTTAAAATGCACCCCAGTAATGTTTTTCAACGGCATGGTTATAACAAAAATACTTAAATGTCCTAATTAAACTGTGGCCTAAGCCCTGTCTATGAAACCGGACCTATATGAACTAATGAGTGAAATGCAATGAGAGAAATCTATTTTATATGTGGTTTGATTTTTTTTATCATATCAACTGACTTTAGGACATGGTTTGTGCTTCAGAATTAAACACATTTTAAATTAGCATTAAAAAACAAAAAAAACAAAACAAGAGGCCAGGGTTGGAAATTTAGTGTAAACGATGCTTTGATTCAGCAGGCAGCAGCTGATTTTAGATTATTTACATGTATTTTTCATTATAGGTTATTGAAACAGTTGTTATTGATATGGTTATTAATGATATCTGTGAATGCAATCAACATGATGATGCTTGTAGAAATTATTGTAAAAGTTTATTTATTTGTCTTTCCATACGAAGAGTGAACATGATGTCATGATGAGTAAAATCATCTTGTAACGGTTCTTTACAAATGTTTTTGATAAATAAAAGTTAATGAAACAATATTTAAAAAATAAGGTTAACTTAAATTATTAGTTATTCAATTAAATTAATAATTACATTAAGATATTATTTAAGATAAACACTCATTTAATTTGTATCCTTTTAAATGTAGCCAATAAATAAATAAATACATACAGACATAGATAAATGCATAATTATTGGAGTACAGTATAAAATACTATTTCAGTTTTTCTACTTCAAAATGTCATGTTTCAGTGTGTTTATTGCCTTTTTTAATTCATATTTTAATTAATATTAGTGAAATTTTTCAATTATTTTCCTGAGTGCAGTTTATGGATTCCCTCATCTGAATTGTATAATCTTTCTTTTATATACTGAACAAAATTATAAACGCAGCACTTTTGTTTTTGCCCCCATTTGTCATGAGCTGAACTCAAAGATCTAAGACTTTTTTTATGAACACAAAAGGCCTATTTCTCTCAAATATTGTTCACAAATCTGTCTAAATCTGTGTTAGTGAGAACTTCTCCTTTGCCGAGAGAATCCATCCACCTTACAGGTGTGGCATATCAAGAAGCTGATTAGACAGCATGATTATTGCACAGATGTGCCTTAGGCTGGCCACAATAAAAGACCACTCTAAAATGTGCAGTTTTATCACACAGCACAATGCCACAGATGTCACAAGTTTTGAGGGAGCATGCAAATTGGCATGCTGACTGCAGGAATGTCCACCAGAGCTGTTGCCCTTGAATTGAATGTTCAGTTCTCTAACATAAGCCATCTCCAAAGACGTTTCAGAGAATTTGGCAGTACATCCAACCGGCCTCACAACCGCAGACCACGTGTAACCATACCAGCCCAGGACCTCCACATCCAGCATCTTTACCTCCAAGATCGTCTGAGACCAGCCACCCGGACAGCTGCTGCAACATTCGGTTTGCATAACCAAAGAATTTCTGTCTCAGGGAGGCTCATCTGCATGCTCGTCGTCCTCATCGGGGTCTGGACCTGACAGCAGTTCGTCATCGTAACCGGCTTCAGTGGGCAAATGCTTACATTCGATGGCGTATGGCACTTTGGAGAGGTGTTCTCTTCACGGATGAATCACGGTTTTCACTGTACAGGCCAGATGGCAGGCAGCTTGTATGGTGTTGTGTGGGTGAGCGGTTTGCTGATGTCAACGTTGTGGATCGAGTGGCCCATGGTGGCAGTGGGGTTATGTTATGGGCAGGTGTATGTTATGGATAACGAACACAGGTGCATTTTATTGATGGCATTTTGAATGCACAGAGAAACCATGATGAGATCCTGAGGCCCATTGTTGTACCATTCATCCACGACCATCACCTCATGTTGCAGCATGATAATGCACGGCCCCATGTTGCAAGGATCTGTCCACAATTCCTGGAAGATGAAAACAACCTAGTTCTTGAATGGACAGCATACTCACTGGACATGTCAATCATTGAGCCGTGATGTGTGATACATCATGGTGCCAGGATAACTGCCTCTCTCTGAACGTGAGCAAAACTAAAGAGCTGATCGTGGACTTCAGGAAGAGACAGCAGCGGCCCTACACTCCTCTTGTGATCAGTGGGACCCCTGTGGAGAGGGTGAGAAGCTTCAAGTACCTCGGTGTAAACATCTCAGAGGACCTGACATGGACTACACACATTCAGACTCAGGTTAAGAAAGCCAGGCAAAGACTGTACCATCTGCGACAGCTGAGGAAATTCAGGGTCTCACCAACAATCCTGAAAACTTTCTATTCAGGGGCCATAGAAAGTGTTCTGACTCAGTGCATCTCAGTGTGGTATAATAATGCCACAAACCAGGACTGCAAAGCTCTACAGAGAGTCGTGCGCTTAGCTGAGCGCATCTCAGGGTCTGCTCTCCCCTCTCTGCAGGACATCTACCTCAAACGCTGTAAAAGCAGAGCTGCTAAAATCCTCAAAGACTCAACTCACCCCGGTAACCATCATTTCTGTTTACTGCCATCTGGCAAGCACTTCAGGAGCATGATGGCAAAAACTGAGAGACTGAGGAGGAACTTCTTCCCTCAGGCCATCAGGCTCCTTAACACAAACCCAGTTTCATAAACATTTACAAGACTCAATTTATTAACTGCAAAACATTCATTATTCTCATCATCCGTATTGCTGATATGTGTACATACCCGGTACAACCCGTTTGCACATCCCTCTTGCACATCCCTCTTGTTCATATTACTATTTATTAAGTCTCAATATACTGTTTTGCACATCTTATTTGTTTTGCACTTTTCATTCTATTGCATATTTTACTCTTTATTTATCTTCTTTTTATTTTTTACCTATATTTATATATATGGTCTTGTGTTGTGTTACTTTTATTTAATTTTTTTGCACTGTCCATTGAGCGGACCTGACTTGATTTACATTTAACTTCTGATTATACCCTGTATAACTTAATATGTGACGAATAAACAAACCTTGAACCTTGAGCATGTTTGGGATGCTCTGGATCGACGTATACGACAGCGTGTTCCAGCTCCTGCCAATATCCAGCAACTTCACACCATTGAAGAGGAGTGAACTAACATTCCACAGGCCACAATCAACAACCTGATCAACTCTATGCGAAGGAGATGTGTTGCACTGCGTGGGGCAAATGGGGGCCACACCAGATACTGACTGGTTTTTGGACCCACCGGACCACCCCCAATACAGTTAAACAGCACATTTTAGAGTGGCCTTTTATTGTGGCCAGTCTAAGGCACATCTGTGCAGTAATCATGCTGTCTTTTCAGCATCTTGATATGCCACACCTGTGAGGTGGATGATTATCTCGTTCACTAACACAGATTTAGACAGATTTGTGAACAATATTTGAGAGAAATAGGCCTTTTGTGTGCATAGAAAAAGTCTTAGATCTTTGAGTTCAGCTCATGGAAAATGGGGGCAAAAACAAAAGTGTTGCGTTTATAATTTTGTTCAGTGAATATTATATTTTGTGTTATTAATTTAAATATAAATCCCAGCTGAAAAGGTTAGTGCTGGTCCAGCTGGTGGTTCAACCCGATCTCATGAATGTGCGTATAAATAGTACGCCAAATAAAAACAAAAACTTGCGGTATTGATACACAAGAATTTACTTTGCTGTATATGCTACGCATAGATGCTTATCATATGCACACGAAAACTGCCTCTTATGCACGCCAACAAATTTCGTATCATATGTACGTGAAATCTGAGTATTATATGCGCGCCAAACGTATGCCTAGCATATACATGCCAAAGTCAATTGTTGAGTGTCAATACCAGGAGTTTTTGTTTTTATTTGGCGTACTATTTATACACTCCCTTTCATGAGACTGGGTTCAGTGGTCTACCATAGTCTGTATGGTGAGACTGACCAAGGAAACATGTTTGTTAAACTAGTTAGTTAATCATCCAGAACACAAGCCGGCGAGCAGCTGCTGGTGTTTCAGGCAGGAGTATCTTCATGTTTCTGCTGGTTTTGCTCAGGCGTGGGCTTCACGGTGATCCTGATCTCGCTGTACGTGGGCTTCTACTATAACGTGATCATCGCCTGGGCTCTCTTCTACCTGTTCTCGTCCTTCTCCGCGGAGCTGCCCTGGATCCACTGCAACAACACCTGGAACAGCCCCAACTGCTCCGACCTGAACGCCACGCTGATCAACGAGACACACAAGTCCACGCCGGCGCTCGAGTACTTCGAGTACGTACACATGACCTGCTGCAGACACTCTTTAGACTAGCCTTAAAAAGTGTCATATCATTTTAAAAATTAATTCTTCAAGACTGGTCATAAAATGTTTTTGTATTCATCTATGAAAAGGTAGATTGGTCTTATTTGTATTTGAAAAGTAAGACTGATTACTTTTTAAACTGCTTACATACATTTTAAAAACTTTGCCTATATATATATATTTTTTATTTTTTGCTGTACACACAAATCCATGAATTGCATGCAAAAAATACAAAATGCCTCACATATCTTGCAAAATGAAGCACTGCATTTAAAATATCACAAACACATATCAAAAGCAAAAACCTTTACCAATATATATATATATATATATATACATTTCAACAGCTTACACACCAAATCTTTACTTGAAAGATTTATCTTATTTACAGTTTCTGAAAGCTATGACTCAAACATCAGAAGCACACATCAAATCTACAAAACCAGACGCTAATTCTCAGACTTTCAATTTCATAAAACACTTTTTTTGCAAAACACAACACACAATTATCTATGTAACACTCAAAAATCTAACAGGGATTAATATTATGGCAACGGTGTTTTCAAATGTTGGCTTTTGAGATGTGTTTGTGATATTTTGAATACATTGCTTCATTTTGCAAGAGATGTGAGGTGTTTTGTATTTTGTGTGTATTTCTTGGATTTGTGTGTAAAGTTTTGAAAATGTGTGCAAGCAGCTGAAATAAAAACTGTAGTTGGTCAAACTAGTTCTTAAGACAGTCTTAACAAGTTCATGCAACTGGCCCCGGAAGCCGTGAGTGTGGAGTACGATCATGTGTTGATGTTGATCTGCAGGCGAGGCATGCTGCATCTCCAGGAGAGCACCGGCATCGATGACCTGGGTCTGCCACGCTGGCAACTCACCTGCTGCCTGGCCTTGGTCATCGTGGTGCTCTACTTCAGCCTGTGGAAGGGAGTCAAGACCTCAGGAAAGGTTTGAGATCTTACATGAACCTCCGGTGGTGTGCTGGTCTTCTGCTCTTTCCAGACTGGAGCCCCTCTAAAACAAACCAGACTGGCCAGACCAGGAGACCAGCAAACATCAACCACTCAATGTTTCTGGTAGATTAGATGTGCTTGCAAAGGTTTCACAACACCATTCATATGAAGTTTATTTGCAAAAACAGATAACTCTGTTTTTAATTTTCAAAAATCATGTTTTTTTATTGTGTTAAATAGCAGTTTTTTTTAACCCAGTCAAAATAACCCAACTGCAGTTTGATTGAGATTAATTGGAATGCACAATGAAAAACCTGATTTCTAAGAATTGTTAAAAACTGAGTTATTAACTCATCATATGTTCTTCTTCACAAATCTACTTTTCAGCCGTCATGCACCTGTTCCATTCTTCAAATATAAGTGAATGTTTAGTTGTTAGTTGTAAAGCGTCATATAAATGTTGCATTTATGTTTTATGGTGACATTCATGCCGTATGTGTGTTTGTGTGTCTATGTTTGTGTGTGTTTGTGTGTGTAGGTTTGGATCACAGCCACGATGCCCTATGTTGTCCTTACCGTCCTGCTGCTGCGCGGCGTCACACTGCCTGGAGCCATCGATGGCATTAAAGCCTACCTGAGCGTGGACTTCCTGCGACTGTGTGATGCCCAGGTACACACGCACACGCGCACACACAGAGAGACAGAGACACACACACGCACACACACACACAGAGACAGAGACACACACACACACACACACGCGCACACACAGAGAGACACACACGCACACGCGCACACACAGAGAGACAGAGACACACACACGCACACGAGCACACACAGAGAGACAGAGACACACACACACACACACAGAGAGAGAGAGAGATACAAACACGTTTACAAATATAATAAGGTTGGTATGTTGTTGTTGTTGTTTTTTTTAAGAGTTTAATACATGTATTCATCAAGGATGCATTAAATCTATCAAAAGTGACAGTAAAGACATTTATAATGTCACAAAATATGTAGTTCCCCTCCGGGAACTCAAGCTGCGTTGAAAACGCTAGGGAAACGTCCTGATGTGATATCAGTCGAAATTGATGGAGAGATGTCAGGTGCGGTGATGTCATGACCAGGAAACTTAACCACGTGAGGTGCAGCCGGCGCCAGCTTTCTGTCATTCAGCAAAGCTCTCTGTGTGTGTCAGTCACCATATACAGTATGTTCTGTGAGTCTTATTTATTTATAGTTTATTTAGATAGGGACAGATACAAAAAACATAGATACACTTCTGATGTATGCATCATAGTTTTTTTTAGCTGAAGCTAATTTACAGAACCCGATTTTACATTTGTGTTGACCCTGGAACAACATTGTTATTAACCAATCAGATTTGAAGAACAAGTTTATAATTTTGGGAAATTTAAGCTTATATTCAGAGTTTGTTTCTTGTACATCAGTGACATTCATCTATAATTTCCTCTGATTTTAGGGATTACTCGTGGTTAAGGTTAGGTTTAGGTGTACGGAAATGGTCAAGATTAAAATTTTTGATTAAAATGTTGTTCCAGCGTCAACAATATGTGTTGACCCAGAAACACATCTAACTCAGCAAAATCAGGACGTGCAATCATTTACAACACTTGTCCCTAGTAGGGATTTTGGTTAAAACTAACAGTACAAATGAACATTATTAAAAATAAGACAAAAAAAATGTATACAGAGAGAACACAATATAAAAACTAAATATGAGAGCAATATTGTTCCTGAATTTGCCACAATTTGTTTATTTTTTGGAAAATGGCTAATGTTGGGATACATTTAAAGTGGTCTGTTAGAGAGTTCCATAATTGTGCCCCTTTTATTTAAAAGGCAGTTTGGGCAAATGATGTTCTACGGAAAGGAATACTACAATTGCCTTTTAACGCTGATCGGGTGGTGGATCTGCTACCACTTTGCTGTCTTGTTCTTATTTTGCAAAGGGATGTGGGAGCAGCGTTATTTAGGCATTTGAAGACCAATTTTACAAAATGCAGCGAGGTAAAATTAGCAAAACTTACAATCTTATATTTGCTTAGAATTTGGCAGTGATGGAACCTTATTCTCTTCTTGTCCAGGACTTTCAGGCTCGGTTATAAAGACAGTCTATGGTCTTAACTGATGACTGGTGAGCTTGGGACCATGTGGTTAAGCCATACGATATGTGTGAAAGAAACATAGAATTTATACAAATAAAAGCACAGTCAAGAGACAAGCAATTTCTTATCATCATAAAACAACCCAGGTTGGCCTTGATGGTTTTACAGAATGTCTTGATATGACTTTTAAAATGTAACTGATAGTCTATATTTATTCCTAGATACTTCACTTCAGATACTTGTTCAATAAGCTCCCCATTAATTTGTACATTCAGAAGTTGTGTGAGAGGCAGTTTTTTAATGGAAAAGCAAACAGAGTTTATTTTTTTAGTGTTTAAAGTTAAACAAGATGAGGACAGCCAAGATTGGCATTTAGTTTGTCAGCCTGAGAAGTACTGGTATTACCAGATGCATACACCACAGTTTCATCTGCATACATCTGTAGACCTATATCTGGACAAATCATTAATATAGCGGCTGAAGAGTATGGGTCCCAAGACAGTGCCCTGAGGGATCCCTGTTTCAATTTTGAGAAAGGTGGATCTCACATTATTAATTCTAACTCACTGTACAGTGCCTTTTAAATATGGCACTGTGACAGTTTAGATAAATTAAACTTAGCTAATTTTGAATTTAAGATATTGTGATTTACTCTATGAAATGCCTTTTTTTGATCTAGAAATACCGCACCAGCTACATTTCCCGTGTCAAGTGATTGTCTGATATTTTCGGTTAATAAACAAGTAGCGGATTCTGTAGAATGGTTGTGCCTGAATCCAAATTGCAGTGGACTCAGATAATGGTGTGTCTCAAGATAATGCATAAATTGTTCTGAGGCAATATTCTCCAGGACTTTAGACAAAACTGGAAGAAGACTAATAGGTCTTTAATTACAAGACATTTTATCGTCTCCAGATTTAAAAAGAGGTCTTACTAGAGCATTTCTCCACCCATCTGGGAATTGCCCGGATTTAATGGAAATATTAAGAAGATTGGTGAGGGGGCTGGGCCAGAATGCTACTATATTTTATATAATATAAGAAAAGCTGTATCTAAAGTATATATATTTTGAGAAAGTGGTGTTTAGATACTGTATAGCTTTCAGAACAGCTGTCTGACCAACCTCCCTAAGCTGGAATGAGTTATCTTGATCTTCAAGCAGGTCTATTGTTGTTAGACCTATATCTGTAACGGGCCGACAAGACGAGAGGTGTGCGGATCCATGTGCAAGCTTTTATTGATAGACATGGTCAAAAACACAGGCGGGGTCGAACAAATGGCAAACAGGTATATAGAGGGCAAAGCAGATGAGTACTCAAGTAAACGGGCGTGGTCTTTGATCGCGAACAATATCCAGAGGGCTTGACAAGAGGGGTAATCCAATATACAAGACAGAAGGTCAAGAACCAGACAACAAGGCAACACGGAAAGACTAGACTTAAACTAAAATAAGAAATGCTCCGTAAAGCAGCTAGCACTCGGAGAGTGGAAAATGCAGAACAATACAGGAGACTGAACACAAAAACAAACACGGAAAGGCTTGGTAAGTTGCTAACATTAGGAGAATGCTAAACGCTAAACAATACTCGGCCATGACAGAGGAAGTCCATGGTTTGTGTAGAGTGTGTGATAAGTGCAATCAGCTGTGTGTGTCGTCAGTGCAATGGGTGATGGGAATTGTAGTCTGAGGTGGAGTGCAACAGTAGTGTAGTGCTAGACTCCATGTGGTGAGCGAGTTACCTCTGGTGGTGAGTTAAAGGAGGTTCATAGACCAGATTCATTAAATATCATTTCTGCTTGGAAAGCTTGACACGAGGTTGTTAACAGATTGTATAAAGAAGTTATTGAATTCATCTGCAACTTGTGCACTAT